>CAUJRU010000336.1:86553-224446 GCA_963277665.1 Viscum album
AAAATATGTTCGGGGTGTCACCCCAAAACCTGCACCTCTGACGCGGCCATACTTTTATGGCTGCTTCAAGGCTGCTGAAAGTATGTCTTCATCTAGTGTGGTTGTTGTTGATTCTTGTGACTATTTCAGATAGAAATATAGAAAAATAATTAGTTATTATAATGTAATAGCGATTTAAATCAACTCAAATTTATATTATGTCATTCTTACACATGTTTCCCACACTTTTTGTGTGTTTTCATCAATCAATATCCCCTATTTATTTATACGAGCCTCCTTCCATAGCACATGGCGTGGGATGGGTATGACTTTCGATTTCGATTCATCAATCTTCATATAAACAGAGATACATGGTTACGGTGTTGTTTTATGTCGCATAGTAGTATTATGGTAGATTTAAAAGACGTACCAATTTTTTCTCAAGTTCAGCGTACCCCATCCTTGCTTTATGGAAAGGGTACGCTGGTGCTGATGTGTGATTTTTATTTTCAGCACTCAGTAGTTGTTTCATAAATAAAAAACTGTTAATCAGATTGATGAATACAAGAAAACGTCAAAAAATGTATTACCCACACAATGTACCTGAAAAGTATGCCCCCCACGACGTTTTCATAATGCATCCCACACTCCTTGGGATATCAAGTGTGTGTAAAGAGGAGGTGGGTGCAGCTTGATTTTCCCTTCTGCATCATTAAGATGAAATTTCGTTAATATTGTGCGGAAACCACTATGAATCCTTCCTACAACTCTTAATACATATTCTTTGTGTGATACATCTACTATAAATGCACTCTACAATGGATGATGAAGAGTAAGTCAATAATTTTTTTTTAATAAATGAAAAAAAAATTATATCATAATGTTACAGTAATCTCTTCCCACATTAGTGTCTTCAGCCCGGTGACAACATGATGCCACGATTGTACATCAATCAGCACACATTGTCGAGTGACTACTCTAATGTAGCTACTAAAGATGGCTCTGTTGGGGTTAACATGTTGGCGTCACTTATTCTATCCCACCTCAAATTTGATGCCTTTTGCTTTTTCCTTAATGATTTTGGCTAACACTATCAAACTACGATGCTCTTGTTTTTTTTCACTTTCAGGGTTTAATTTCCTACCATTTCCTCATAAGTAGAATCAATATCTTCCCCCAGAGTTCTAGCATCGGCAATGGAACCAGCAGCAACAGGTTGAGAAATATGTTGTACCTCAGCACTAGGACTAGCAAAAATAGGTTGTGAAACCTGTTGTTGCTCTGCACTAGGACCACCAGCATCTGGTTGAGAAACATGTTGTAGCTCTGTAGTGGGACCACCATCTGCTGGTTGAGAGACCTTGTATGCCTTGGGATTGGGTGCATCAGCAGGTGTAGAAGTCATTATCTGCAGAATTGTTTTAATATTTAATTTAGATAACATAAAAACAGCATCGAACAGATAATAACATAGCATAACACAATGTATGTTACAATAAACAAATAACCTGATTATTGTACTCTCTTTTTTTCTTTAATGGTTGAATAGATTTGACTCCTCTATCGACTATGTAAATTCCCTCATTGTGGTCTCCATTGACATAAAAAATGCCGTCTACATTTGGACCGCTATGAAATTATTGTAAAGTCCCTATAAAAGGGTCAACCTCCGTTGAACTATCATCTAGCCCTTCATTTGTTTTGGTCGATAACAGAATAATTGACGAATTTCAGTTTGCGAGGTCTGGAACATAAAACAATTGTACAGCCAGTGATACCATTATTAATGGTTTGTCTTTCTCCCCTTCCTTACTGAAATCAACTTTCACGAATCCTAATTCATCTTTTTTAACAGCACTCCTATTATCAACCCAATTGCATTGAAAAATCGGCACTTTTAATTTCGTATAGTCCAACTCCCATATTTGTTTGATGATGCCAAAGTATGAAATATTCGCATAAATTGGATTTTTATCCTTAGCACCGAAAGCATGCATCGCCTCAGCCACAAGTGTAACACCACTATTCTTCATGGTACTATCTTCATCATGTTCATTTGTATAGAATGTATAACCGTAAACTACATAAGCATTGTAAGATAATACGTACACACGTGCTCCTCCGTCCAGCCATCGAAGTCGTTCTGAAATTGAGCCTGGATTTTCATCTAACTGCTTAAAAATATGGTCTCGAAACCATCTTATAAACTGTTGATTATGTGTATCTGATATCCATTTTTCATCCCTAGAAGGATTCAATCGCATAATAATTTCATTGTGGGTTTGATCATATGGGTGAATGTCGAAACTGTTATGAAAAACATAAAGTTGGACCTACTCCCGATTTGTAATATTGATTTTGACAACCTCTCTTCTAGAAATTCCTTCACCCTCATGCCGCTCAGTGTGACGAGATTTTGTTAGGCCCACAATTTCCACACCAAACAGGTATTCGGTACAAAATTCAATAGCTTCCTCAACAATATATTGCTCATCAATACAACCCTCTGGCCGGCATCGGTTTTTCACATTCCCTTTCAAAATCTTCATATACCGTTCAATGGGGTACATCCATCTATAATGTACATGACCACATAGTCGAATCTCTCTCACCAAATGAAACAACAAATGAACCATCATATTGAAAAATTTCGGCGGGTAGAACATTTCCAATTCACTTTATATGATGGCAATTTCTCTTTCCATAGTTGGAAATTTATCTGGGTCTATAACTTTGCTGCATATAGCTTTGAAGAAGAAACAGAGCTTTGTTAATATATGGAGGACATTCATGGGAATAATTCAACATAAAGCTATAGGAATTAGATCTTCCATCAAAACATGATAGTCATGTGATTTCAGACCATTTAATTTTAAATGTCCCATTGACAGGATGTTCATGATATTTGATTAATACCCCTCTGGAACCGTTACATCATTCAAGAAGTTTCAAAACTGGTATCTCTCCTACCTGGAAAGAGTGTAAGCAGCAGGAGGATGAAATGTTCATTATTCACCCTTCACTGGTTCCAAATATACTTGTATTACCATCTCAACCATGTCCAATCTAGCCTTAATTCCACTCTTTTTTTGCCCAGTGCATTTAGAAATGTGCCGATGACACTATCACATACATTTTTTTCAACATGCATGACATCATGAAAATGTCTGACATACAAACAATTCTAGTATGGTAATTCAAATAAAACAGATCTCTTTTTCCAACCAGTTTTCGTAAGGTTTTTCAAAAACGGTTTACCAAAACTAGTGTCCAAATCTTTTAATTTCTCAAACAATTGATCACCTGTTAGTGGAGATGGTGTTGTACGTTCCTCTGAACTTCCGTCGAATGATGTCGTCAAGATCGGTACTTATGTCGTCGGGGTAGAAATATGTGATGTCCTAGAAACACGGTTTTCGATGAATGTTGAAACCTAATTGACTATGTACCTTGTTCGCATATGGGTCACCCTTGAGTTCCTCTAACTGTAAGGATCGAGCCAACGGCTCTGTCGGAATCTTCGACCTCCGAACAAGGGCAGTGGCTATGAATGAATGACTCGCTCCTGTGTCTATAAGAACTGCTGCAAAGGTGTAATAGACACAAATAGTACCTCGAATCATCTAGGGCGTGTCGTGGTTTTAGGCCTCCACTGCCTGAATCTGTGTCTATCTCTGCCTGCCAGCTCCCTGTGGTCGGGGTGGACCTCCTGGTGGTGGTGGTGGTAGAGCCTCAAAGCGTCGCCCACCACCTGCTGCTCGGCCCGCTCCTATTCCTCGTCCGCCTGCTCCCTGCGGACCACCACGGTCGACACTCTACCTCTGCCTGGGTGGCCCCTCAACCATATTCTTCTCCTTCGCATGGCGGGTCGGGCAGTCACGAGCCATGTGGACATGCACGTCGCATGCGTAGCACTATCTGCCTCTCGAAAGACTGGCTCTACGCTGAGTGCCCCACACCTCTGACCTAGTGTCCTGAAGTCGTCTGCCTGAGGGTCTTGTCTGCCTGGACCCATGAGTCATCAGTTGACTGCCTGCTGTAGAAGACTCTTCTACGTGTTGCCCTGCGGTAGGTCTCGCTGCTGATGTAGGCTCAGCAAGGAAGATCTCGATGAGAAGGGCTCGCTCCAGTACCCCTGCCTGTGTCGGAATGTTGAGGGAGATCAGCGATGCTCTGATCTCCTGCCTCAATCCCTACTCAAAGGTTCGGGCCCAGAAGAATGGGTCCCGTACCATGTTTGTCGAATAACGCGAGAGATCGGTAAACATCACCGAGTACTGGCCGACCGTCAAGCTGCCCGGCCGCTGCTGTAGAAGCTCCTGAGTGTGCACTACATGGAGGGTGGGTGGGACGAACTCCGAGCGGAAGAGGCTCTCAAAGTCCGTCCAGAGGAGAGATTCCTCGTCGTGCACCTACAACATCAAGCTCCACCATCTACATGCTGCCGCGTGTAGGAGGCTCGCTGCGAGGATCACCATGAGGTCTGCTGGTGTCCTCACTAACCTGAAAACTCATACAACTGCCTCCAGCCAATCCTCGGCTTCCTGAGGGTCAGTCTCCCTGCGGAAACTGGGAGGTCGCTGACGCTGAAAATCGTGCAGTGCACTAAGGTGATGTGCATCGTCAGTAGATGGATGGGGTAGCATCGGTGGCCCGGCGGGTAGAGGTACCGCCGATGACTTTGCTGTCAAAGGGCCCTGAACTGAGGCCCCGTCCCTCGATGGGCTGTCGTCACGCACAACTCTTGGATCCCTATCTCGCTGCCATCGTGGGGCCATACGGAAAAGAAACAGGTGCGCCACAGTCATATAGTATACCTGGTGAGCTGACAAAAAGTAATCACAAAGAAAACATGAAACACACATGCAATCAATGTTTTCATGCATTAAGTCTGAAATCAGAAGTCAGGGTCCTGGTGTACGGATACGTCAGCCACCGCACCAACACTGGACTCCTTGGACTGATAACCACACTCGATACTCTTAACACTATTGCTTCATTTAGAAAAATATCAGAGTCCAGAGTTCTGCGGTAGAACCGAACTCCTCTGATAGCAATATATCAGGACCCATCTTCGGGGCCCATGCCGTGACTACCCCAAACCCACCTTCAATAGGCCAGGGGATGGCGACTAGCACCAAGGCATAATTACAGGTAAAAAGGGAAGGCAATTCCTTTGTAAAGTAAACATACACCACAGAGAAAGAAAGCAGAAGTAAACACTAAGTAAAAACTGGGTACATCAGTAAGTACGAAAAAGTAAGTGGGCCAGAATACAAACCCAAACTGAATGTAACGTACAATTGAAAAACGGAGTACGGAAACTGGAAAGTAAACTTGCAGCTTCGAGCCGTCCACTGGAAGTCCCACCTGAAGGGTGGGTACAGATAGCTTCCATAGCTCTGCGGGTCCAGCCGTCCGCTCCGAGTATGCCCCGCCCAGTGGTCCATCTCCGGGTATCGACCTGCTCCTCGTACCTCAACTACGATCAGCGTTGTCTATCGTCTGCAACCAACAAAACGTAGTGCGAGAATATCCCATGTAGGGGTGAGTATAAGCTACTCAGTAGGGACCCTGAGACCCCCGAAGGTCTCCCAGAATCCACAAAGGATAATCCACATAGGAAAGATACAATCACGAATTAACATCTGACACTACATAGGTATATTCCCATACATATACTTAAGTCACCAATTCCAATTCGGCTCCAACATCCGAGCCCAAGTTCGATCCCGTCCACACAGGATAGCACAACATAATCCACATAGGAATGCAAAACAAGATTCAGATCACACAGGTATACTTCTTCGAAAGATGATAGATATGATCAGATGTAGCCACTGATTCATCTAAGCCATCGGACCCACACATGATCGATAGGTACTAACCCCTGAAATGACCCACAAATGATCGATAGGTATCTAACCCCTGCAATGACCCACACAGGATCGGACCCACACAGGATCTGTAGGCGCTGGACCACACAGGACCGCTGAGTGCTGACCCACACAGGATCAGACCCACACATGAACGGTAGCACTGATCCACGTAGGATCGCTGAGTGCTGTATTCATCATCGTTGAATCCACGGAGTATTCATGCACAGTCTTCATCTTCGTCGCAGTCGCAGCTAGCTCTAGGGTTCCCGCAGACAGCAAGCTCTCTCAGGAGGATCCGCTCCACGAGCCGAGTGGCTGATACATCAACTGACACATATTACGGAGTTTATGTTTCCAAAAGTTCCATATCGTCAACAAGAACTCAACGTCATAGACGGTGCGTCAATCGGACGCCCAGTCTGAGAGTTATTGGCTTTTCCGTCCGAGGGGCCCGGTTGGTTTTTAAGTCAAAACCATCCTGACCGTACTCCAACTGCATCCAATCCTCGAGCAGAGTAATACAAAAGGACTATCTCACAACGAGGAATCCAACAAAGTCTATGGCACGTCAATCAGACGTCCGGAGCACAAGTTATAAGCGTTTCCGCTCCAAGGGCCCGGTTGGTTTCTTGTACAAACCAACTCGGTCGAACCCCAAGTACTCCGAAACCTTGAGTATAGTATACCGAAATTATCGTCTCGATCCATGGATCACTACGCAACTGACCATGCATCGTTCGGAAGTCCTTAGGTCATGTTATGGGCAACGGACCGAAAATGTCCGGTATTAGGGGGTTCGGGCTAGGTCAGACCCACCCCGAGACCCCCTGGGTCGGCCCAATTGGGTGGGGCCCGGCCCGGCTGGCGCGGCCTGGCTCGGTCTGGGTGAGGCCCGGCCCGGCCTAGGCGCAGCCCAGCCTGGCGGTCCGGCCGGGCGGCTCGGCCCGACGCGCCGGCACAGGCCATGCGGCCGCGCAACGGGGTGCCGCCCCCTTTGATGAAACTGCGGCCCCACGTGGGGGCCGACCCTTGCCAACGGACGCGACCGAGCGCCCGTCCCACCTCCCTTGGTCCCGGGTCCTGCGGCCTGCCGCCACGGCTTTATCCGCGGAGGCTCTTCCCGCTGGTGCGACGGGCGCTGCCGCCTCCTGGCGGCCGGCCAGTGTCGGCTGCCACCTCCGGCCGCCGGCACCACCGTGCCGGCGAGGCACGCCGGCGGAGTGTTCCGCGGACCATAGGACAAGCTCCAGTGGTCATTTTTCCCTATCGTGTTCGCCTCTCGGGACCAGTTCTTCACTACGAAGACCTCAAAACGCCCGTGCGGCCTACTTCATCGTAGCCCGCCGATCCGCACACCAAGAACGAAAAGACGGTGGGTTCGGACTTGTTCGTTGGTCCGCACCCACCGCGTTAGTGGTTTTAAAATGCTTCTGAAATTTTTTAAACACATGCAGAGGATATAAATCAAATAGATTTAAATGAACCAAACCCCCTACCTCATGCGTCAATGATTCGAAGATTGTCGCGGGAGAAAGGAACATCCCGGAAGAAGCGTCGCGGAAGGGGGATCGTCACATCACGGAGAATGGGTTCGTCATTGTTGCATCATTAATATCTGAGGATCTGGCGTTCTTGTCGACCTTCGTCGGAGGTCGGTGTTCTTCGCGTTCTTCGCATTCTTTGTGTTCTTCACGTTCTTCGCGTTCTTCGCATTCTTCACATGGAGGAAGAACTTTAAGAACCTAAGAGAATTCTCCCCAGCCTCTCACAACCCAACCACTTTTATAAAATAATAATTGTCTTATTTTATTAACACAAGCCAAGATTTGAATTTCAAAAAGAAACAATCAATTGATTGAATTAATTGAGGAGTTTAAACCACCCAATTAATGAGGCGTTTATTAACCAGATTAAACGCAAGGGTTGACTTCATTAAAAGGGGGTGCAGGTGAGTTACATAATTAAAGGAGGGTGTTGAAAAAGTTAAAAGAAACGGTGGGGCTCGGGTGGGTCCCACCTCACAAATATCCTACCAAGAGGTCTAAGATATGGTGGGGCCCACATCAACCTCTTAACATAGGTTAAAAAACTTAAAATAATATAAATTGGTTGTACCACTTTTATTTTATTTCTTCACTTATCCCCAAAATTTAAAAACAACACCCGGGCAAACGCAACTCCGAAAAAGGTGTTTCTAAGCAATTACCGGCGCTGCGATTCCATCGGTGTCCTCATATTTCGATTCCAAGCACCGGTTCAAAAGTTAGAAAAAACCTGCTCGTTCATTTACTGAACGTACCCGAGATAAACTTTAGAAAATGATTTCGGGCACACCGGACCTCGGAATCAGGTGTCGTCAGAAACTATGCTCTTGTAAAATTCCCAAGAAAATTAAGAAAAAAATAATCTCCTTGAATTTTGCGGGTGTTTAAAAATATTTTAAACTTTTATATATTCAATTTGACTAAATAAATTTATTCTTTAGAATGGGGACATCAAAAATTTACAATGTAACACCCCAAGCTTCCACGATACGCTTCTATTTGAATAATACAGTGGCATGTGTTGTCCGCAACTTCAAGTTCTAACACACACTACAACCAATAAAACAAGATGTTATGAATAGTAATACCTACTTTTTGAAATTTTATAAATTTTTTCTCTCAAAGTGGACTTAATTTTTGGATTCTGAATATCAAATTTAGCCTTGGGTGAATTTTTTGTACTTTTCGGATAATATTTATATTTTGATGAATAGTGAAAATTAATAAATTTTAATTAAAAAAACTTCTTTAATAAAAATAATTAATAGTAATAAATTATGAATTTTTGTGGTTTTAAAGTATATTAAAAATATATTTTTACCATTTAATACAATGTTGGGAATTGGACATAATTTCACAATTAAACTGCACATAAACAAGTATCAATCTTTTGGTAGTTATTATATCTTAAAAACACGCTTTTTGTTTTGACAACGGGAATTAATTTTAAATTAATTTCTGCCACTTCTGTGTTTTGAATTTGTAAAAATAGATTCCATATTGGGAATCAGGATGTCCAAATTGTGTAAATAGGTAACTTTTATTTTTAGACATTTTGAATAATTACTTCGGTAAATATTTTATTTACCATGGTTAAAGGCTAAATTCAGTAAATAAGGGTTAAAAAATAATATTATAATAATAATAAATTACCCTAAAACGTGTCCTAACCTTTTTGGTGGATACATGACCGACCATTGAAATCTTTGGGTCGATTTTGGGACCCCATGTAGCCACTTGTAGGTGATAGGGACACATTATATTAATTAAGTTAAAGTGAATACAAAAATGACATAAGCTTATATCTTTAAAAAACAATTTTTACATAGGTTTATATATGTTATATTTTCGATTATAAATATTCATTAGAAATATAAATATATTTCCTAAATAATTTTATTTTATTTATTATTTTTAGACATTAAAAAATTAAAAATATATATGACACAATAATGATGTAGTATTTTCCTTATTAATGAAAGAATCAAATAATTTATATTATAAATGTTAAAATAAATATATTGTGAATGTTTTGATGACATAAAAGAATTTTATTGGTTTATATGACCTGTTAGGATTGCTCAAATGAATTTGGTTATAATTAATAAAGTTTTTAAGACTTCAAAAAAATCAATTATTGAGTAGTGTCAATATTGACATAAATGAGTTTTTAAAACAAATATTATATTATTAATTTATATTCTATTCCTAAAAATCTAAAGTTTGGACAAGAGACTTATATAATTATAGGTGTATCATTAATGGACTAATTGGGGGTCGCTTAGATGTATATAGTAAGTTTATTAACCATACAATATAAAAATACAAAGAGACATTGTGAAAGTGAAACTAATTAACTAATAGATAATACATAATGATAAGGTTAATATAGTAACCCAAACCAGTCTAAATCCTATTGGATGAGTTTTTTTAGACCTATTCACACTTTAACCTTTAAATAATCAACTTTGGAGCCATTAGAAACCGAATATGAATTTATTATAAAATAATAGTTCTAGATTTTCCTATAGGGCCCCTCCTCCCCCTTATAAAAAGGCACCACTTCTAACCAATTCCTCACACCTCTCAAGTCTTTTGGCTCGTCCAAACTCTATCCAATTAAGCTCCCTAAATCCCTCTCCTCCTCTTAGAAGCCTTAACATAGGAATAAGGAACTTCAAGAGTCCTTTTTTGGTTCAATCCAAAGGGGGTTACCCAAATTAAAGATAACGATTTCTCTTAGCTTCTTTTCTTTTATTTTACTTCTCCGACCTCTAAACTCTTCTTATTATATTCATTTGTAACAAAACCAGTATCCTAAATATACTAGGATGTTTTTATTAGAATTATTATAACTACAATTACACCCACATCCATATAATGGGTGAAAAACATAATGTTTCTGTGGATGGAAACCAAACGCCTCACGAAGCGATGATTGTTCAATTATCTTCTACCACATCTCATAGTGGCCACTATGATGGAACAAAAATTAAATATAATATTAATGATATTTATTTTATATATATGCTACTGTAATTCCATTTTATATCATACCCTTATTCGTTTCATGTAGTATATATATACGATAATTTCATTTGAGGAAGTGCGGACTACCGCCCCCTCAAAGTGATATGACTCGTTCATACCATACATGGAACGTATAAAGGATGGTGTTAATGAAAATAAGTAAAAAAATATAAGATATTATATTATACTGGAATAATTATATACCTATGTATTATTTGGTTTTGATTCATTTTAGAATGAAAAATGAAATGGAAGTAGCGTTCGTGCGTACGTACGAATTATCGTCTCCACGAACGTGATGAGATTCATTTCCCCATCATATCCATTCAAGAATAATTATCGTTTGATGATTAAAAGTAATTTTTAAGGAATTAATATCATTCTAGATATAAATAATATACAACCTATCCATAAAATACACGACTTATGTAATAAAGCACATAAAGGAAAACGAATCAGTTTGCACCCGAAACGACGATAATACTAAAATATTATTAACAAAGCAATATTAAAAGATCATATATGATATCACATTTATGTATATGATTCTTGTATACTTTAATAACAATGATTTAACTATTATACAAGAAGTTAACCTACCCTCGACCAAGGAAAAGTAAAGGGTAAGGGGTTTTCATCTCACTCCTTATTCCCGTGAGATTCATGCCATATTGCCACTATTACCTTTTGTGTGGTGTATGTACTGCCCATAATTGTATTATTTCTGTAAGACACTTTATGTTATGTGTGTAAACATATTCATTGAATGATTCCTCTTTCATGGGTTGTTTTTTTCATAAGTTACCAAATTGGTAAGGGTTTATTTCACAATCTCTTCATTATCCGTGGTTGTTTATATGTATTTATCTACTGTGACCTCTTTATCATCCACATCCATGTTTCATAAAAATGTATTTCAAAAAATTCACTCTATTTTACAGAATATGGGTTAAAGTCATTTATACCCTTGTTTGAATTTTTCTAATAATTTTATAAAGGAATCTTTTCATCGTTTTCCAAACACGGTCATATTTAACCTTTTTGACAGAATTAAGGTAAGAATTTATTTTTAACTTATACGACGGGTGTGGCTATTTTCTACCGTTATAAAATTTTAGAAGCTTCCCTTATAAGCATATAATGATATTTTCTAATTAAATGTTTTATTTTATAATTATTTGACTTTTAAATGATTTCAAAAATTAAATATTTCGCTCAAGTAGTTTTGATTTCATCTATGTCAACATACTTTTATGGATTATTAGCTTATTTGAAGTTGATTTATTATGATACAAAACTTCCATATTTTATTGAAGGTTTTATGATATGTTTGATTGTGGATGTATTATTTTTATACCATTCAAGGTTTATGGTTAATGTATTGACATTTCGTATGCTAGTTTTAATATGAATGTTTGTGTTATATTTCAACCTCTTCTTAAGATGAATGTGTTAGACTAGTATCTTTGGGGTTGGGGACAAGTAAAAGTAAGCCCTCCGGGTGGGGGTCCGGTTATAGCAGACCCTCTGGGTTGGTTTCCTATTTTTAGAGGCACTCTGGTTTGGTGTCCGGTTAGTAGAGGCACTCCAGGTTGGGGTCCGGTTATAGCACACCCTCCGGGTTGGTTTCCTATTATTTGAGGCACTCCAGGATGGTGTCAGGTTATTAGAGGCACTCCGGGTTGGTGTCCGGTTAATAGAGGCACTCCAGGTTGGTGTCCGGTTATAGAGGCTCTCCGAGTTGGGTTCCGGTTACATTTATCCATTAATACATGGCACGAGGCCTTGACACAGAAATTAAAGTTCAGCATTATGCATTCCATCATTATGAATGTGGTTAGGGATATTGCTTGTGATTATTATACTAGTATAATATCCATGTGAATAAGTAAATGGAATTACTTCATTTTATTTTTTCCATATTATGCTGATGTTCATGTTTAAAAGGCTTTGGTTTTAATTATACATTTCCTTAAATGTTTATGCTTATTTATGAATGTTTCTGCTGTATTGTTATCCTTACTGAGAATCTGACCTCACCCCTTCATATGTTTTATTTTTCCCCGGATTCCAAGAACTGTAAAGTGATTGATATGTAGGGTTAATCCAAGGGAATAATGGAATTTGTGAAGGATTATTTATGATGTTTTGTATGTTATGAAGTGTAATGTAACATTCATGCATGTAATCTATTTTTCAAGACTACCAAACAGATCGTTCCTTCTGGACATGATTCCTTGTAATCATGTCAATGTATTAAAATAATGCACCGACTCTGGGTAACTAGGTTCAGGGTGTTAGAGTTGGTATCAGAGAAAGTTTAGCAACAACAATGGATGATAGATTTAAATAAACTCTGATTAGAGCACAAAGCCCTAAGAGAGACTTTAATGATTAGTATACAAGAACCTCCTATAATTTTGGTATTGTAGAGATTTTGTGAGTATTCAGAGCAATACATCCCTGTCTGGATACGAGCAGGTAGAGGTGGCTCTAGCACAGATGTACCTAGGGGTAAAACCTGAAAACACTTCTTTGAGCTGGACTCGAATGAGAACTGGTGCACAACAATGGGCCTTGCTGCACTCTTGGTTACGACACTCCTGGGGGATTTGCTTAGGATAATTATCATTTTCTTTATGAACCATTATGAAGGGTTTATGTGTATATACATTCTCAAAGAAAACATTTTTTATGATTATGGATTATATCCATAAACTATTTAATTTATTTTAAGTGTTTTACAAGTATGTAATTATGTATTTTGATTCATAAACTGATCTAGTTTATGTCATGGTTTAGAAATGGCGCCCAGTAGAAGGAATGAAAACTCTAGCAATACGAATGATCCAAAGAGTAAGAATGATCATATATTTCATGGTCTTAAGCTAGAATTTAGAAGGGAAATAGTCTCCCACATATTATCATCATATGTAAAAATAGTATCATGTGTTAATATGATAATTAAAAAATTCTCGGAGTCCTATGACTTTTAAGGGAAGCCAGAGAAGGAAAGGATGGTAGAGAGAAGGACAAATAAAGGGAATAAGGTAAAGAAGATTTTTCACATATGTGATAAATGTGGGATGAAACACTCTGGAACTTGCCTGAAAGGAATGTGAGTTTGTTATAAGTGTGGAGAAATAGGACACCATGTACATGACTGCAAGGATAAGAAAAAGGTTTCAAATATACAATGCTTCATCTGCAAGGAGTTGGGGAACTACGCATACCATTGTCCAAATCATCAGAGTATTACCCAAATGATGCTATTGGATAATAATCAATTTATGATACTACCACAGATGAGGAGGAATGACTAGAGTTCTTATGTTGTTATTAGAGAATAATGTCATTTGAGTGTTGTATCAACAATGTAATAGTTATAATAATTACGGAGTATATAAGAATTGTACTGCCGTACTGTTTCATTAAAGACTTGAGATTGTGTGGATCCAAGAAAAGTGTCTCAATAGTAGGTTAATTGTTTAGATAATATATAGTTTAGGGAAAGATAAAACATAATATGATTCTGATAATGATATAGTGATTTTGGAAAAAGAGATGGTTGATTGGAATAAATTATAATGGATATTTTTGACTACCTTAAAACTGATTAATTATTTCTATTCCCATCATTGTTAGAGTTTACAAAATTTTTGGATTGAAGGAGTATATCCATTATTCTATAAGGAATAAGGGATCATTAATGTAATCAATAAGGTTTTATGGTAATTCTGGATGTTTTATTGTTTTAAGAGAATACATGATGAAAGTGTTCACATGTTATTACACGGAAAAAATGATCTTAATTGTGTTTACCATCCTTATAAATCTTGGACTATGAGTTTGGAAATAACTATTTTGGATAATTCTAGTTTGATATTAATTTTGGATTTCCATAGAAGGACAACCTGGAGTTCGGGCGGCAACCTGTCGTGATCGGCAAGGTCACGAGACTTGAACTCGCAACCGTAGGGCGACAATGGTGTATCACCTACCACTAGACCATGAGATGTCCGGGTTTAAATAATGTAGTTTATTTTAAGGTCTAGTTAATGAATTATAAATTCATTTTTTAAACCCAAAAGAATAGGATAAATATAATATATTTTTTATGTTCTATTATCTTTTAGAGTGAAAGATGAGTCTGTGGTAGAAATTAGTCAAAGGATGGAACTCTACTTGTCAAGTATATATTTTTCATCTCCTCTAATTCTATAAAGAAATTAATTCTTATACTTTATTGAAGGAATCATAAAACCAAAAATATGTTATCCTAATACCTAATGTTTTATTGAATCGATGGTATTTTAAGTCATTATAGAATGATGAATTTAAGGACCTCACTTTTAAACTTGTTTGTGATTGATGACCTCAATCACTGCCTTTAAATATTTACGTTTTCCCCTAATTATATGTCTCTAATTTCCACCAATGTTCTTCTAATCAAGATCATAATTTGGGGGTGACCCTTTCATTTCTCTTTTCCTCTTATTAATACTTAATTTTATTATCCAAATTTCCGATGTGGGTTTTCCCGCAATGATATTTTCTATTCACAACCTTTATTTTCGAAGAACAATATCAAATTGCGAGGATGAAATTTATTGAAGGAGGGAAGAATGTGACAACCCAAGATTTCATAGTGTGTTACTTCTTCAAAATAATTCATTAACTTGCACTACACGCAACACTGAATTCAAGCGCACCATGACTTACCAAAAAAAACGTTCAAAAGAGATTATGAATAAGATTTAACTAAATTTTTAACTTTATATAATCCTTATAATTTTAGAATCCATATTATTAGTTTCTTATACATAATTTAAGAATAAATTCATTTTTCCAGACAAAAGAAGTGATTTTCAAAAATGCACTTTTAGCAACTTTTAATAGTGAACCCTTTTAAATCCAATATTTTAAACATTTAGATATTCAATTTGACTAAATAAAGTTATTCTTTAGAATTGGGAAATCAAAAATTTACAATGTGACACCATAAGCTTCCACGGTACGCTTCTCTTTGAATAATACAACAGTGTGTGTTGTACGCAACTTCGATTTCTAACACACACTACAACCAATCTAACTAGCCGTTATGAATAGTAATCCCTAATTTTGGAACTTTTATAAATTTTATCATTCAAAATGGACTTCATTTTTGCATTCAGAATATCGAATTTAGTCTACGGTGAAATTTTGGTAATTTTTGGATAAATTTTTTATTTTGATGAATAGTGAAATTAATAAATTTTAATTAAAAACAACTTTTTTAATCAAAATAATGAATAGTTATAAATTATTAATTTGTGTGGATTTAAAGTATATTTAGAATATATTTTTACCATTTAATACAATGTTGGTAATTGGACATAATTTCACAATTAAACCGTACATAAACAAGTATCAATCTTTTGATAGTTATTATATCTTAAAAACACGCTTTTTGTTTTGACAACGGGAAGTAATTTTAAATTAATTTCTACCACTTATGTGTTTTGAATTTGGAAAATTGGATTCCATATTTTGAATCAGGATGTCCATATTGTGTAAATAGGTAACTTTTATTTTTAGACATATTATATAATTACATCGGTCAATATTTTATTTACCATGGTTAAAAGGTAAATTCGGTAAATAAGGGTTAAAAAATAATATTATTATAATAATAAATTACCCTAAAACGTGTCCTAACTTTATTGGTGGATACATGGCCGACCATGGGCATCTTTTTGTCGATTTTGTGAACCCATGGAGCAACTTGTAGGTTATAGGGACACTTTATATTAATTAAGTTAAAGTTAATACAAAAATGACATAAGCTTATATCTTTTAGAAAAACAATTTTTACATAGGGTTATATATGTTATATTTTCAATTATAAATATTAATTAGAAATATAAAAAGATTTCCTACATAATGGTATTTTATTTATAATTTTTAGAGATTTATAAAGTAAAAATATATATGACACAATAATGATGCAGTATTTTCCTTATTAATGAAAGAATAAAATAATTGATATTATAAATGTTAAAATAAATATAATTTGAATGTTTTGATGAAAAAAACGAATTTTATTGGTTAATATGACATGTTAGTATTTATAAAATTAATTTTTGTCGAATTAATAAAGGTGTTAAGACTTTAACAAAAATCAATTATTGAGTAGTGTCAAAATTGACATAAATGAATTTTTAAAACAAATATTATATTATTAATTTATATTATATTCCTAAAAATCAATGGTTCGGACAATAGACTTATATCATGATAGTTGTATCATTAATTGACCTCATGGGGGTCTCTTGGATATATATAGTTTTTTTATTAACCATATAATATAAAAATAAAAAGAGACATTATAAAAGTGAAACTAATTAACTAAGAGTTAATACATATAAATAAGGTTAATATAGTAACCCAAATCTGTCTAAATCCTATTGGTTGAGTGGTTCTAGACCCATCCCCACCCTAAACTTTAAATAATCCACTTTCGAGCCATTAGAAACTGAATATGAATATATTAAAAAATAATATTTCTAGATTTTCTAAAGAGCCCCTCCTCCCCCTTATAAAATGGCACCACTTCTAACCATTTCCTCCCAACTATAAAACCTTTTGGATCATACAAACTCTACCCAATTAAGCTCTCTAAATCCCTCTCCTCCTTTTAGAAGCATTAAATTAGGCATAAGTCACTTCAAGAGTCCTTTTTTTCTCAAACCAAATGGAGTTACCCAAATTAAAGGTAACGATTTCTCATAGCTTCTTTTCTTTTATTTTACTTCTCCAACCCCTAAACAATTCTTATTATTTTCATTTTTAACAAAACCAGTATCATTAATATACTAGGATACAGTTATTAGAAGTATTATAACTACACTTACACACAAATCCATCTAATGGGTGAAGAACATAATGTTTCTGTTGATGGAAATCAAATGCCACACAGAGCGATGATTGTTCAATTATCTCCTACCACCTCCCATGGTGGCCATTATGATGGAACTATAATTAAATATGATATTAATGATATTTATTTTATATATAATATTATGTAATTCCATTTTATATCATACTATTATTCGTTTCATGTTGTATATATATATGATAATTTCATTTGAAGAAGTGCGGACTACCACCCCATCAAAGTGATATGACTCATTCATACCATACATGGAACGTATAAAGGATGGTGTTAATGAAATTAAGTAACAAATATAAGATGTTATATTACAGTGGAATAATTATATACCTATGTATCATTTAGATTTTATTCCTTTTAAATTGAAAAATTAAATGGAAGTAGCGTTCGTGCGTACGTACGAATTACCATCTCCACAAACATGATGGGATTCATTTCCCCATCATATCCATTCAAGAATAATTATGGTTTGGTGATTAAAAGTAATTTTTATGGAATTTATATCATTCTAGATATGAATAAGATACAACCTATCCATAACAAACACGGCTTACGTAACGAAGCATATAATGGAAAATGAATCAGTTAGCACCCGAAATGACAATAACACTAAAATATTATTAACAAAGAAATAATAAAATATTATATATGATATCATATTTATGTATATGATTCTAGTATAATTTAATAACAATTATTTAACTATCATACAGGATGTTAACTTACCCTCGACCAAGGAAAAGTACAAGGTAAGGGGTTTTCATCTCACTCCTTATTCCCGTGAGATTCATGCCATATTGCCACTATTACCTTTTGTGTGGTGTATGTACTGACCATAAATTATGTACTAAATGTATGTAACCATATACATAAAAAAAAATTTATAAACAATTTTTTTATTCCACTTAATCATAGTTTTCAAAAAATAAATTGACTTTCATTGAATATTGAAAATATATATTGTTTTTTCACCTTCAAGAATGTTTCTAAATAATTATTTTTGTTCATTGGAGTTCAACAATGGGAGATATTTCCAAAAATAGTGATATTCTATGAACAATGAATAGTTATTAATATATCAAAATATTACACCATTTGTTTAAAAAATTATTTATAATCATCTATTGTTTTTTATGTATGTTCATCTATCCCTAAAAAATATTAGATATTATTATGATGGATATATCTTATTTATTTTTGATTCAGGATACTAAATAATTTACTCTTATAGATAATTTGGATTATTCTCATCCAATTTCATTGTAATCCCTCTAAATCACCTCCACCAACTATAAATACATAGTAAATTTTAATTGAAATATCTTATAGTATTTATAAAAAACTATTTAATAATATTATAAGTTAAGTTATTCATTAATTGAGATATTTGGATAAAATAGATATTATAAACTATTATATACGTGTATAAAAAAGTGGAATTGTGATGAGTTAAAAAATTACTCATACATGGGAATTTGTTAGAATACTAAAATTTAGATGGTGTATTTCAAAACCTTGTGAGTCTAATGGTTCTATAAATATTTCTAGTAGATATTTATTTTTTCTAATTGGATCCACATTGACAACTCTATATTCCATAATGTAATGGAATATGTGGTTCCATCTTTCATTTTTCTAAAAGTGAAAATGTTGTGAATAATTATTAAGAAGACTTATAACTATATTAAATTAATAAAATATCTCTAAATGAATTGTTTCATCTTCAGTATTTTCATATATATTTGATTTATCTATGTCATTTGAGTGAATTATATTTTCATGAAAATATATTTTCCTTTAGTTATTCTTGGGGATATTCTATATTTTCTTAACAATCTAACTAATTTTTTTAAATAACATATACCACAACCTGTTTATTTTTTATAAATATAAAAATTAATATTATCCCCACCAATATTTTCCAACAAAATTGTCAATATTCTATAACCTAAAATCGAATAATATTCAAGTTTATCATGAATTCCTGATATTCATTTATGTATTATGAGATGTTCTACCTATGGTCGGTTTTCAAACCACACTGTGAAAAGTTTATTAAAATTCCATGGTCAACAATATCAATAATATCAAAAATATAAAAATTCTCAAGTAAAATATTGTATATATATCTTTTATATCTTAATAATTTCTAGTATTATTTGAAACAATGACATGGGAAGAAACTAAGTTACAATATTTTTCTCTCAATTGTTTTAGTAGTTATATAAATTTATTCATGAGAGAAAAAATTATTTTCAAACATTTTATTAACTCTAAATGTGGATAATTAACATAAAATGATCTTATTTACCTAATTTCATATTGAACATGTGATCAAAACAACCTATCTTGAATAACACAATATTGCATATGAAATTAATAAATCATTATAATATAATAATTCATATACTGAACAATATAAATATTTTTATAAATGAGACGAACTTATTTTATTGTCACCAACTTAAAATAACATCGGTTATTCAATACAAACATCCACCTTGAACATTATATAAAACTTTTTATCTTATTATCTATTATATATGTTTTGATACATCTTGAAATAAAAATCTCTAACATATATTGGATCAAAAAAAGTCTATCTACTGGTGAAAATATAAAATTAATATCTATTCCTTAAATTTGGTAATAGCCTAGGAGAAATAACCATGTTTGTTTTTAAATAACTTTAAAGGTCCCCATGTTTTGTTCTTTTCTATTTGAATAGGCTATTAAATATTAAATTAGACACTTGATTCCTCATTCACTTGTTTTGAAAATGATATTTTAATTTTTTATGATATAAATTTTGTTTTCTAAATACTTCTCATCCTTTGAGTTTGTGTTATTGTTGTATTATCCCCAATGAAATTTTGAACATCATTTTAATCAATATTTTTAGACATTTTAGTTGTTCCTAATATTTCTCAATCATCCATTTCCTCTTCTAATTAAATTATGGAATATTCATCTTGAGATACACCATTGAAATCTTAACATTTTTTCAGTAATATCCACATTCTCCTAAATTTCATTAATGTCAAAAGTTATTAGGGTATTCCTAGTGTATTCCTTGAAAACATTGAAATCATTAATTCTAATTATGTTTCTAATCCACGGGTCTAAGAAATTACATTATTTATTATTTATCCAAAAACATAGATAGTCACCAAACATTTAGTAACCATATTTACATTAAATTAATTAAATATTTCAAATATAACAATTATTATTTATATATGTAGAATTATTTAGAATCATCTTCATTCCATGGAATATCAAAAATGATGTTGTGTTTTCTAATTTATTTGACATTGATACATTTACTCTATTTTCCAAAAGATACAAACCTTATTTCTAATAGTTCTATGTGATACCACAATAAATGAGTAATATTATCTCCATGATCTTATTTAATTTAAATATTATAAAAATTATATAGTTAAATTGTTTTTAACAGTTAAAATGTTGGATAAATGTTGTAATTCCTTATATAATGATACAAAATAAATATTATTGTAATTAAAATATTTTTTTTATGAAAGCAATATATATTTTCTATAAAACAATATATGTATGGATCTTCAATAGACTAAGGATTTTCCATGTGAATAAAATCTATCTTTTATAAAACCAATACTTCTTTTAAAAGTGCTATATTATCTATGAATAAATGATCTATGTTACTATTATTAGATATCATCTATAAAACGATTATCATGTGGTTAAAAAAAATCCATAAAGACAAGAAACTTGAAAATATAGCTTCTGCGAATAAAATATAAAGTAATTGATTTACCCTATATGTATGAATAAATTTTCTCTAATGTATAACTCAATATATAATTAGTGGTTAGTTTAGTGTAAATTCATTCATGCCTCAAAAGAACAATATATATAGAGAAAAATATTTTAATAATATCATATGATGAATAAATATGCAAAAATACTAATGATAAACTATTTTAATATACATTGGTACTATATATATAGAATATTTGAATCATAGTTTTATCTAATTTCAAGGACATATTTAAATACATTTGATTAGCCGATTTGACTAGTGATTGATCTACATCATAACCCTCTTTAAACTCCACAATTTTTTTAAATTAAATTCAAATTTTTCTTTTATTTCATGTTTATTATTCAATATATCTCATATATCATAAATTATATTTCAATAATAATCATTCTCTATTATTTTTATATCTATTGTCCCATGAATAATTTTAGATGAAGCACGTTATATCCAAGACAACACTGTAGGTTTTTATTTCTAATAGAACGTGATCTAGTTTTTGGATTATCTTATTAGAGTCAATTAATTTAAATAATGGTATATTACATTCAAATTGAGTTGATTTAGTACTAGATTCAATCTGAACCTATTATTTTCAAAAATTCTAGATTATGTTAAATTATTTAGATTCCACTATCCAAAATCTATTTCCATTTTCAATTATATTTTTAAAATATACAGTGTAATAGGTTTTTAATAATTTTGTTTAAATGATTAAAAAATTAAATTTAACATTAATTAATTATAGGTTGTCGTGTTTAGAGAAAGTAAATTTCTTTAAAATGTTAATATAATTTTGAATTTTTTTAAGTGGGATCTAATAAAACATTTTAGATTTTTAAAAAAACAAAAAATTATATATTCCAAATATATTTGTTAACTATCATAATTATAGAATTTTAACATTTTTATCTGAACAAAAATTTTTATGAGTTTTCCCAATCATCCCCACTTGACACTATTGCAGTCCATTGGGACCAAAATGTTGAGTTTGGTAGAAAATTTTCATTCCCTTTTTGATCCACCAAGATCATGTTTTGATAAAAATATTTTTTCTATTATTTAATTTATATTTTATTTATGTAAACCTTTAAAATCGAATGAAATTATAGTAATATACCTTCCTATTATACTGGTCATTCATGTACTCAATGGAAGATCAAAAGGGAAATCCTTCTAGATAATGTTGTATTTGATATGTGGATAACTATAAAAGATTAAAATAAAAAACCATAATATCATATTAATGGATGGAATAATGATACTAATTCATAATTATATATTAATTTCACGAAATTAATTATTTATATTTTACATTTGTCGATGATGAGTTAAATGAAATAATTTCTTTTCACTAAATCTCAAATACAGAAACTCTGGTTATATCTCATGAAGTAACCTATAATTTTATGAAAATGGTATTAAATACCAATACTATTTAATATAATACATTTTTTAAATATTATTAATATATCTCTCATATTTATCAAACATTTAATGAGATCACTATTACAATTATTCCACAGTGACAGAACGTGGATGAAAAAGATAAACTACTAATGATCTTGAGAAGTATATTTAATTGTTGGAGAGGAACTATTGTTTCTACTAGATATTCATGAGAAATAAGAATAATTCATGACATATATATCATATATATTAATTAATGTTTTCCTTTTTCCCTTTAATATAATGCCTATGTGCAAAATAAATCACTTTTTTGCCCGACAAGGTAGTCTTCTGTGCACATGAGCGACATTATCGTATTTTAGATGGCCTCTAAAGTAAGAATAGATATATGATATTATAATTATAAATGTATAATAAAATAGAAATATTATATATAAATAATAAATCCATAATTATCAATTATCTAGATACTTTTTGGGGGAAAATGTGTTACATCAGTTCAGAAGGCGTTAGACTTTCATACACAATCGATGATTTTGTTCCACATTTGATAAGGGGGGAGATAGATAAATATTATTACATAAAAATAATAAAAAATTCGAATATTTTTTATACTAGTTTTTTAATTTGGAGTTTTTAATTTATAAGTTATCTTGTAAAAAGAAGAAAAAATGAATGATCTTCATTAATATAATTATCATCACTTCAAAAAACCTCACTTTGATCTCTTCTTAAGGACCCTAGGGATGGATTTTTTAGAAGAATAGTAAATCTATAATATTTATAATAATTTTATAGTAATTTTTGGAAGGGGTTGGTCCGGAAAAATGGCTTGATATATGTGAATATGTGATGGGAGGGAATGTCCTTCTACAAGTGGGGGTGATGACGCAGAAAGGAGTTTTTAAATGAATAAAGTGTACCCATTTCTTTCATATTCCATGATGTTCCAAAATGAAACATTCTAGAACCATATAGTTTATAATGTCTTATAATGGCCATATAATGGGGTTTTTAAAATTGTTTTGTAATTTTTATCCATTATCATCATTGTTATCCCCTTATAAACTTGTTTTCACCATAACCATTAGAATTAATTTTTATTATTTTTATTATTCTATATGAGAAAAAAATTAAATTTAACATATTAGATACCATAAATTATAAATAAAAAAATAAAATCCATTTTCCAAAATTCAATTAACAAAATCTGTATAATATAATTTAAAATTAAACTAATAGAAGCTTTGAAAAAATAATTTTCTATTATGAAAATTTCTATAAAGCATAAAATATTTTTTCATTGTAAATTTAAGATAAATTTTATTAAACATGAAAATTTTTAATTAATATATATATATATATATATTTATAATAAAAATATTTTAAAACATTTTTAAAATAAAATGTGGTTTTAAAATTATTTAAATTAAAATTTGGTTTTAATAAAAATATTTATTTTTCACTATTCATTGAAAAACTGAATTTTTTAAAAAAAATACAAAACAAATCACCATAAGATAATATTCATATTCTAATTTTAAAAATATTATTTATTTTTTAAAATAAATTTTATATAAGATGTAATAAGTTAATTTTAATTTATTTGCGTAAAGTGCGAATAAAATACAGTTTATTAAAAAGAATATTTTTTTGAAAAACATTTATTTTTATTTCAAATGACTATTATTTTTATTCTAATAAATATATTATCATTCAATATATTGAATAAAAGTTTGAAATATATAATTTTTATAATTTATTTCTTCCTTAATTTTTATGTTATAAGGGTCATGCTTAAACAATAATATTTTAATAGATTATTGTGATTCACTTAAAATTGGTGTTTTGAATAATGAAAAATATCAATAAAATTTAGTATTTTATTAAAAATGAGTGTACTGTAAAGACTTGGGATGTACAATTCTTGCATCTAATAAAATTTTCTTCAGAAATTAATTAATGATATTACCTTTTAAACAAAATAGTTGAGTTCATCTTCATAAAATCCTCTAATTCCCATGTTGATTTCTCCATTTTATAATTTATCCAAAGTATATTTATCAACAAATATATCTGATTCCACAATACTTCCTTTCTAGTATCAAGATTATTTGTGTTTTATTCATATTATTATATATAATATTCTATTTATATCTCTCCATAGGTGAGTACATGTATTGGGTAAATCATGTTCTTCTTTAACAGATATATATAGAACACATCATGTACTTAAATGAGGAGTGGAAGAATTTCCATGTTATAAAACAAAGATCCAGTCATTTCCATATTTTTAAAGGGTATTATGTACATTGTGATCTTCTTTACTTTCAAACTATACCTTATGACAACCTTCCAATGAGATACTTTCATGGAAACATGGTCTTCCACTTTACTTCTAAATCCTTCCTTAGATTTTTGGGATGCCTCTGTTGGAAAAAATGAGACACCTTTATATGTGCTTGAAATTTATTTATCATTTTTGTTACCTCTTCATGGATTTATTGGACCTGAAGCATCTTTAATCATCTTAATCCCATCCAGATAGAGCTTGATATCTCAATCCATTAGTGATTCATACTATTCCATTTGAAGAATTGAATAAAAAATATTGTTATAGGAAAACTATATCAAATGTAAATATTGAAGTGGATGAGAAATTGTGAAATTTTATGGAGAATATAAATTTTTTTATTACTTATTGTTAAAGGAACCATGCGTGGAAGAAAATAAATTTATAATGTATGGATAAACTGTAACATTATGTACATCATTCTTGCATACTATTGTATCTTCTTTAATAATTTTTATCATCCATGAAAAATAATCAAATATCTTTTCAAAAATGAAGCCTATTCTGTAACATCCCAAGTAAGTAATGAATAATAGATATTTTTATCCATGTATATTAATGATTAAGATAGTGTTTTAGAGGCATAAAATGAAAATAAATACAATCTTATGCATGGAATAAACTAATATTCTTAAAAGATTGTTTTACTGCCTTTTGATGGAAAACCATTTTTGAATCAATATTTTGACAATTTTATAAACTATGTTTGTCAAAATAAACTTATCCTTTATGATTGGGACATCAAAATTTACCTTGTGTGAATTTTTGGTATTTTTCTGACAATGTTCATTTTTTAATGAATAGTGAAAAATACTGCATTTTACATCAAAACTGCTTTTTAATCTAATTTATTTATATGATTAGATTATGTTTTGAATTTCTTTTGAAGTGAAATTAGAATATATTTTTACCATTTTATCCAATGGTGGTCATTGGAATCAATTTCACTTTAAATTAGACTTAAACTGGTGTCAATCTTTTGATACTTATTGTTTTGTAAAAACACGTTATTTGCTCTGGCAGCGGGAATTAATTATTAAATTAATTAATGTGACTTATATGATTTTAATTTTGTAAAATAGACTTCATTTTTGAATTCGGAATATCAAATATATCTTGGGTGAATTTTTGGTAATTTTCTGAAAAACTTCAATTTTTGATAAATAGTGAAACCACTAAGTGGTAATCAAGCAAACTGATTTTTCAGTTAAATGAAAGTTTACCACTAATGTGTATTGAATTTTTAAAATCCTACATACATGGTTTTCATTAAGAAGTAAAATTTGGTTCAATGAGAATAAAATAATTTTTTGGTGAATAGTAACTTATTAAGTTCTTAATCGCGATTAGTGGTAATTAGGGTAGTTTAAGGTATAAATAATGCTTTAATAATAGGAAATGACCTAGACACATGTCCCAACCTTATTGGTTGTGTCATGGCCGACCAAGACAAGCCATGGGTCAACTTGGGGACCCCATGGAGACACTTTGGTTTGGAAATGACATAAATAACTTTTTATTAAATGTTAAAGTAAAAATGACACAAACAAGAGATGTTTTACGAAAACAATTTTTACATGGGGTTATAAAGATCAGATTGTTGATTATAAATAGTAATTGAAAAGCTAAAAAGATTTACTACATCATAGTATTTTTTTCATGATTTTTAGACATTAAATAAATTAAATATTTATGACATAATCACAATGCAGCGATGACATCATTATTTGATGATTTAAATAAAATGGAAAGATAATGTAAAATCTATGAACTAAACATGGAAAAAACCAATTGGATGAGTGTATTTCGAACCCTTATCAACATATCCACGAATTATATCAATGTGGGACCTTTTAAAACCGAAACACATTTTCAAATAAAGTAATATTTCTTTCATTTCCAAAAGTGCCCCTCCTCTCCTCTTATAAAAGCCCCCCACCTCTACCTCATTTCACACACTTCTCAAGCCTTTGGCTCGGCCAACCCCTACCCATTTACTCTCTCCACATCCCTCTCCTCGTCCTAGAGGATTCCCTTTGGGCAGAATCCTTTCAAAGGAAGCCTTTAGGCTCAAATCAAAAAGAGTTACACTTTTTAAGGTAATTCATTCTCTCATGTTCATTTGTTTTATTTTGCTTCTCCAACCCCCTAAACTATTTTTATTTACTTCTTTTGTAACAACACCAGTATCTTCAATATACTAGGATGTTTTTATAAGATATATTTGAGCTACACTCTCACACAACTACATCAAATGGTTAAAGAACATACAGTTTCCGTGGATGGCGAAATTCTGCCTCCCGAAACGATGATTGTTCAATACTCATTTAACACCTTCAAAGGTGTCCATTATGATGTCACTATTTTTATATATGAAATATAATATGTTTATGTTTTCCTTAAGCTTCTGTTTTTTTTCATTTTTGGCATACCTTTATGGTTTCCATTATGGGTAAACACGATATCTTCATTTTAGGAAGTGCGGACTACCGCCCCCTGAAAGTGATTTGATTCGTTAATACCATATGTGGGATGTGTAAAGGATAAAGTTAATGATATTATATATGTTATTATACTGGAATTATAATATACTCTTATATCATTATGATTACATTCCAGAAAATATGAAATAGAAATGGAAGTAGCGTTCATGCGTACATACGGCTTACCGTCTCCATGAACGGTGCATTTCATTTCTTACCTCTAAATGATTATGTAATATTATAAGTGCATGTATGTACTGGATATATATGACATATATGATATCTACATCATGAATACCATTCTGGATATAAGGAACCTTTGACCAAATTAACAACATGTAAGTGTAATAAGTCTATTTTTGACTTAAGAACCAAATACCGACAAAATGAACATTATTAACTTAACTGATTACATGATGTTCATAACATGGTATAAAAGGAATAATGAACTTGAAAAGGATTCATAAGCAAGTAGAGATTAACTCAAGTTTATTATTCAGGAGATTAAAGAACGGTTGGGTCAAGTCGGATACGAGGTATGGGACTTCGTCTCAATCTCCTTTCGTTGAGGCATATTTTATTTTATACACAACTTTCTTTTATACGGTGTATAAACCCCTTTGACTTTTACGTTTATTCAAAAGGAATCTTTTTTATACGAAGCGTTTACTAAACGACAAAAGGGAATGTTTTTGTCGTACGTATGCGGCGACAACGACTTCTCCGCCGTCGTGATCGTTATTTGAGTTTCGGCTTCCTCTACAAGCCATACCTTCTTTTTAAAAGAAAAATAAATACCATGTTTTACTTTTCTTTTCTTTTAGTATTGAAAATGGTTTTCATAATGTTTTTATATCAATGTGTTGTATTGATATCTCGTGACAGAAATGTGGAAATTTTATGTTTCCTTTATGCATATTTTATGTGATATGATTATGTTATGGTTCTTGGGCATTATTATGAAGACGGGAGGTTCCGTGATAAACTAAGGGTGGGTGAGCCCGTTATAGCTCTACAATGCATTGGGTAACGCGAAGGAGTGAAACGTTAAGGTTTCTCCGAAGAGATTTTAGGGAATATACTGTGATGGGTATTCCAAACGTAACCAAGAGGGTTACTCCCTATGTAAGAATGTTATGAATGCCTCAAATTACCTTTATGTCTTATGATTTCTATGATTTATTCATGATTTTATGAGGTATGTTAAAGTGCCTATGTTTTATGGGTAAATTATGATTTCATTCTTATGTATATATGAACTCATGTTTCCTTTCCATGTTTTTTTTATAACCCATACTGAGTTTTTATGCTCATCCCAAGTTTTTGAAATGTTTTTCACAGGTCAAGGGAAAGGTACATGATAAGATGATAGAGTCAAGGATGTGTCAAGAAATAATCCATGTTTTATTTTAAATGTGTTTCCATTGATGGGAATGAATAATACTATCTTTCTGTAACCACTTTGTTTATATGTGTAATGTAATGCATGTTTTATGATCTAATTCTCTAAAACTCTAAACCCGAAAAGATCCTCAATGTGTAATCTTGTAATAACTCAAGATTAAGTAAGGTTTAAGGCTGGGGCCTTATAGTTGGTATCAGAGGTCGGTTTAGATAACTTTAGGAGTTATAATTCTATTAAATGATTATCCAAAAATATTTTTTTGAAATGACATAGCATTTAAAGATTACCATGTTGCTTCATCTAAGACATGTTTGTTCAGAATGGTTTTCCGCAGAGGAAACATGGAAGCAGTGCTAGGAAGGCATACAAAAGGAAATAACCTTCTGAATCAGCATCCTGAGATGGTCGGAATTGGAACTGTACAGTTTGTTGCAGTAATGGAGCAGTTGACTCAAGCGATAAATGGCGGTGGTATCCATACACGAGATCAGCCAGACCAACCGCAGAGGAACATGTCAGTGGTGGAACATTTCATGAGTCAACATCCACCATCATTCAGAGGATCATCTGACCCTGTGCTAGCTGAAGGGTGGATTAAATCACTGGAGAAGATTTTTGATGTCATGGGGTGTTCAGACAATCAAAAGGTTAGTCTTGCTATTTACCGTTTGGAGGGTGAAGCAGATCAGTGGTGGTCTATGGTTAAAAATATCAGGGACGCCGATGAGATTGATGCTCTTGACTGGGATGAATTCAAAGGTATGTTTCTTGAGAAGTATTTTCCTAAGGTTGTTCGACTTAGGATGGAAAATAAATTCTTAGAATTGAGGCATGAGGAAGACTCAGTGGCTACCTATGAAGAAAGGTTCACTCGATTGGCAAGGTATGCTCCAAATTTTATCCGGGACCTTGATAGTAAAATCAATCGTTTTTACTCAAGATTAAAGCCAAAGTATCGAAGGAAATTAGCTTCTCGTGAGCTTTTTCGATGTACTGAGAAGGTGGAAATGGAGTTTTCCGATGACCAAGTTTTCTATAACAACCAGCAGAAGAAGAGACCAAGGTGGCAGGAGAAAGGTAAGAATTCTTCAAAAAATTCTGATGGTAAGAGAACTAAGTTTCCAGTTTGTGATAAATGTGGCAAAAGGCATGTTGGGGAATGTCTTCTGAATTCTGGGAAGTGCTACCGATGTGGTAAGATGGGACATAAGGCTCGTGATTGCACTGAAAAGGATCAAGGTGAAGGTAAGAACAAATTTGATTTACAGTTAGTGAAATGTTATAAGTGCAATGAGATGGGTCACTATGCAAACGAGTGTCCGACAAGGAGCTTGAGTGATGAGAAGCAGTTAGACTACAAGCAGAAAGGGGTGGTGAAATCCTTTGTAACTACTTCAGTAGATGTCGGGCCATCAAATGAAGATGTATCAGATACTTTGTTTGTTTTTTCAGATTATGCCAGTGTGTTGTTTGATTCGGGGTCTACACATTCTTTCATCTCTGAAACCTTTTCTAGTAAAATGGAAATACCATCTCAAGAAATGACTCCTGAACTTTTGGTAAAAACACCTGGGGGGAATGTTGAGGCAAAAAGAATTTATAAGAATCTTCCTATCCTTGTTTGTGGAAAGAACCTACTTGCAAACCTTATTGTTCTACCTCTAGTAGAGTTTGATGTTATCCTGGGTATGGATTGGCTCTCTATTTACCATGCTAAGATTGACTGTAGAGCTAAAGAAGTTTCTTTTCAGAAAGACTTTCAGTTTGTTTACAGGAATGAACCCTTACTTTTGATAACATATCAAGAGGCCGAGAAACTTGTAAAAGATGGAAATGAATGTTACCTTGCACGCGTCGTTGAAAATAAAGGAACTGTTCAGATTAATGATGTGCCAGTGGTAAATGAGTATCCTGATGTTTTTCCTGATGAGTTGCCTGGAATAATACCAGATCAGGAAGTTGAGTTTACTTTTGACTTAGTTCCTGATGCTAAGCCAATTTCAAAACCCCCTTATCGAATGGCACAAATTGAACTTTTAGAGTTGAAGGAGCAATTGCAAGATTTATTAGTGAAAGGTTTCATTAGACCTAGCACATCACCATGGGGTGCTCCTGTTTTATTTGTTAAAAAGAAAGATGGTTCTATGAGACTTTGCATTGATTATAGAGCCTTGAATAATATCACTGTTAAAAACAAATATCCTTTTCCTCATATCGATGATTTGTTTGATCAGCTCCAGGGAGCTCAGTTTTTTTCAAAGATTGACTTGAGATCGGGGTACCATCAGCTGAAGGTAAAGGAGGAAGATATTCTGAAGACCGCGTTCCGTACGAGATATGGCCATTATGAATTTGTAGTAATGCCTTTTGGGCTAACAAATGCACCTGCTGTATTCATGGACTTAATGAATAGAATTTTCCATGAGTTCTTGGATAAGTTTGTGGTGGTTTTCCTTGATGATATTTTGGTGTTTTCTAAAAGTAAAGAGGAGCATGAAAGACATTTAAGGGTTATTTTGCAAACCTTAAAAGAAAAGAAACTATATGGGAAATTAAGCAAGTGTGAGTTTTGGTTGCAACAAATTTCTTTCATTGCTCACATTGTTTCTAAAGATGGAATAACTATTGATCCTGCAAAAACAAAAGTTGTGGAAGAATGGCCAAGACCCACAAATGTAACCGAGATTCGTAGCTTCCTTGGTTTGGCGGGCTATTACCGAAGGTTTGTTAGAAATTTTTCATGGTTATCTAGTCCAATGACTAAGCTAACTCGGAAGGGTGTTAAGTTCATCTGGACAAAAGAATGTGATGATTGTTTTCAGGAATTGAAAAGAAGATTGGTGAATGCTCCAGTTTTGGCACTACCTTCCAGGAATGGTGAGTTTGTTATATACAGTGATGCTTCATTGAAAGGACTTGGTTGCGTCGTAATGCAGAATGATCAGGTAATTGCTTATGCTTCACGACAGTTGAAAACTCATGAGGTAAATTACCCTACACCTGATTTGGAATTAGCTTCTGTTGTTTTTGCTTTAAAAATTTGGAGGCATCATTTGTATGGAGTAAAGTGTGAAATATATACCGATCACAAAAGTTTAAAGTATATATTCACTCAGAAAAAGTTAAACATGAGACAAAGGAGATGGCTTGAATTAATCAAGGATTATGATTGTACAATTCATTACCATCTGGGAAAAGCAAATAAAGTGGCTGATACTTTGATTTGAAAAAGTAATGCTTCATTAACAATGTTCTGTTTGGAACGTGATCCTTTAGTTAAGGATTTGATGAACTTTGGCATAGAATTTGTTGGTGCAGGAAGTCCTTCTGTTTTGTTTCAGGTATCAGTGAGATCATCTCTATCAGATAGAATCAAGCAAGCACAGAAGCAAGACAGTGAGTTGCAGAAAAAGGTTGAGTTCGTTTAGAAAGGTTTGTTGCCTGAATTCAACATTGATAGTGATTGTGTTTTGAGATTTGGGAAGAGATTGTGTGTGCCTTGTGATTCACAGTTGAAGAGAGAGTTGTTATGTGAAGCTCATAGTTCTCCGTTTTCAGTTCATCCGGGCAGTACTAAGATGTATAGAGATCTGCGGGAGTATTACTGGTGGGATGGAATGAAAAGAGATATTGTTGATTTTACTATGAAGTGTTTGACTTGTCAGCAGGTTAAAGCTGAGCGACAGTTACCGAAAGGGATTCAGCCTTTACCAGTGCCAGAGTGGAAATGGGAGAATATATCCATGGAATTTGTTGTTGGATTACCGAAGACATCTCGAGGTAATAATGCAATCTGGGTTATTGTTGATCGCTTGACCAAATCTGCTCATTTCCTTGCTATGCGAGATACTTTCTCTCTTGATCAACTTTCCCGTTTGTATCTTAAAGAGATAGTCAGGTTACATGGAGTTCCTCTCTCCATTGTATCGGATCGTGATCCCAGGTTTACTTCTAACTTTTGGAAAGGCCTTCAGAAGTCATTGGGTACTGAATTAAATTTTAGTACAACTTTCACTACTAGAAAAGGGGGCATTGGAGCCCCCAGACTCAGGCGACCGCCATTGGCGGTCGCTATAGGTCAGCATTAGCGACCGCCAATGGCGGTCGCTAAGCTGCCTAAAAAATTTCGGGGGGTTTCTGCGCCCCCCCCCCCCCCCCCCCGCGCACTCTCTCCCTCGATCCCTCGCCCTAACCCTCCCTCGCCGCCCTCCCTCGCGCCGCCCTCCCTCGCGCCGCCCTCCCCTCCCCCGCCGCCCGGCCTCCCCCGCCGCCCGGCCTCCCCCGCCGCCCGGCCTCCCCCGCCGCCCGGCCTCCCCCGCCGCCCGGCCTCCCCCGCCGCCCGGCCTCCCCCGCCGCCCGGCCTCCCCTGCCGCCCGCCCTCCCCCGCCGCCCGCCCTCCCCCGCCGCCCGCCCTCCCCGGCCGCCCGGCCTCCCCCCCCGCTGCCATCCGCCCTCCGGCCGCCGCCCTCCGCCCTCGGGCCTCCGGCCGCCGCCCTCGGTCCTCCGGCCGCCGCCCTCCGCCTCTCGGCCCTCCCCCCCACCCCGGACGGCACCCGCACCCCGGACAGCCCCCGGCGCGCACTCCGGACCGTCCCCCGCACCCCGGACGCCTCCCCGCACCTCGGACAGCACCCCCCCCCCCGCGCACTCCGGACCGCCCCCCGCACCCCGGACGCCTCCCCCGCACCCCGGACAGCACCCCCCCCCCCCCCCCCCCCCGCACACTCCGGACCGCCCCCCGCACCCCGGACGCCTCCCCGCACCCCGGACAGCACCCCCCCGCGCACTCCGGACCGCCCCCCGCACCCCGGACGCCTCCCCCGCCCCCCGGACAGCCCCCCCCCCCCCCCCCTGCACTCGGACACCCCCCTCCAAACCCGGACAGCCCCCCCGCACCCCGGAAAGCCCCCCCCCCCCCCCCCGCACTCGGACACCCCCCCCCCTCCGAACCCGGACAGCCCCCCCGCACCCCGGACAGGCCCCCCGCATCCCGGACACCCCACCCCGCACCCCCGACAGCCCCCCTGCACCCCAGACAGCCCCCCCTCCCCCGCACCCCGGACACCCCCGCACCCCGAACACCCCTGCCCGCACCCCTGACAGGCCCCCGACACCCCAGACACCCCTCCCCGCACCTTGGAAGGCCCCCCCCCCCCCCCCGACCCCAGACACCCCCCCCCCTCGTTGCGCGTCCCCCGTCCCCTCACCGCCTCCTCTCCTCCAGCTCCCCGCCGCCGCCGCCTCCCGTCCCCTCCCTTGCCGCACCGCCTTTGGCTCCGGCTCCCCTTCGCTGCCTCCTCTCCCTCGCAGCACAGCCTTCGGCTCCCCTCCCTTTCAGGTTTGTAGCTCAATCAGGTAACATGAGCTTTCAGTTACATTATTATTTTATCAATGGTTCATAAACAAATGGTTAATATTTATTTTGAATATAGTTGATTTGAAAAATGTAAATTTAATAAGTATTGTGTAAATGTTTGTTATACAGATATTATTATGGATAAGAGTTGGATTGATCTTCCAAATCGAACGTCTAGATAATATTTCAATGGCATTATGCAGTTTATTGAGTTCACGAGAGGATTTGAAAGTGACTATATTAGTTGTCCATGTAGAAAATGTGCTAACAGATATCAATTCACACGAGATACTGTGAGGGAGCACCTTTTCTTTAATGGATTTCTGAAAAATTATAAGAGTTGGACTCGTCATGGAGAAGAATATGTTCGTTGTCAAAATACAGATGCAGCTCAGATGGATGTTGATGCAAGGATGACTGATCCAATGCATGAAATGCTTACTGAAATGGTACGTGGGTTTGATCCTGAAGGCATTGACATCCAGAATCTTGAGACCGGTGAGATAAATCTTCGCTCTGGTGCAGATCGTGATTCGAGGAGGTTTTATGAAGTACTTGATGATGCGAAAACAGAATTATATCCTGGATGTACTTCTTACAATAAACTGTCGTTTATCGTGGAGTTGTTGCATTTGAAGACTTTGAATAATTGGTCAGACACATCATTCGACATGCTTTTGGTTTTATTGAAAAAAGTTCTTCCTGTCGACGCTAAGATTCCTGAGTCGTATTACTATGCTCGTAAGTTGACAGAGAACTTAGGTTTTACATATGAGACTATAGATGCATGTGCAAACAACTGTATGTTGTTTAGAAATGAAACTGCTCATTTGGATATTTGTACGGTTTGTGGCGCTTCCAGGTGAAAGAGAACAGGGGAAATAAGACTCATCAAAGTCAGATTGCGATACAGGGGAAACCGATTTCCGTAAAGCAAATGCATTACTTTCCCCTTAAACCGAGGTTGAAAAGATTTTTTATGTCATCTAAAGTTTCTAATTTAATGAGATGGCATGCAGAAAGAGTTCATGAAAGTGACATGTTAACCCACCCGGCAGACTCTCATGCATGGAAGGATTTTGATAAGAGACATCCCGACTTTGCTAAAGATGTTCGTAATGTCCGATTGGGATTGGCAGCAGATGGTTTCAATCCATTCAAGTCTATGGTTGGTGCAACTCATAGCACATGGCCCGTGGTGTTGGTTCCATATAATCTTCCTCCGTGGCTTTGTATGAAGCAACAATTTATATTACTTTCCACTCTTATTGATGGACCTAAAAGTCCGGGGGATAAGATTGATGTTTACCTTCAGCCATTGATTGATGAGTTGAATGAATTTTGGGGCGATGGTGTGATGACTTATGACTGCGAAACGAATGAAATGTTCAAACTGCATGCAGCTTTATTGTGGACAATCAATGACTTCCCAGCTTATGCAAATTTATCAGGCTGGAGTACGAAAGGGGAATTTGCTTGCCCTTGTTGCAATAAAAGTAAAAAATCTGTATGGCTTAAACATTCCAAAAAATGGGCATACATGGGTCACAGGCGTTTTCTCCCTCCCCAGCACAGGTTCAGAAAGGACAGAGTGGAATTTGATGGTTCTAGAGAGTTCAGCCCAGCACCAAAGATCATGACAGGAGTCGAAATGTTATCGCAGATTGAGGAAGAAAACATTCGCACGGTATATGAAATTCAGGATTTGGTGGCTCCTCCAGTACGTAATATTCGTGCTGCGGGTAGGCAGCGCAGTCACAATTGGAAAAAGAAAAGTATTTTTTATAGTCTTCCGTATTGGAAAACTAACATGTTGAGGCATAATTTGGATGTCATGCACATTGAAAAAAATGTTTGTGATAACATATTGTGGACCATTTTAGGTGTCAGTGGAAAGTCAAAGGACCATGTTAATACACGCCGTGATTTGGAAGAAATGGGTTTAAGGAAACAGTTGCATTTACAGTTAGCTGAGGGAAACAAGGCATATATGCCTGCTGCACAGTATTCGATGACTACAGAGGAGAAAAAGACATTTCTTTCCATTTTGAAGATGGTCAAGGTGCCTGATGGTTACTCTTCTAATATTTCAAAGTGTGTGAATCTGACGAGCAAGACATTGCAAGGGTTGAAAAGTCATGACAATCACATATTACTTCAGCAGTTGATTCCAATCGCAATTTGTGATTGTTTATCCCCCAATGTTGTTCAGCCCTTGATTGAGATGAGTAATTTTTTTAGACAGCTTTGTTTAAGAAATCAACGAATGAGTGATTTAAAAAGTTTGCAGGACCGAATTGTACTTACGCTTTGTCACTTTGAGAAACTTTTCCCCCCCTCATTTTTCGATGTTATGGTCCACTTGACAGTGCACCTAACTGATGAAGTAATGGCTGCTGGTCCAGTGCAATTCAGGTGGATGTATCCTATTGAACGGTATTTGAGTACATTGAAAAGATTTGTACGCAACAGAGCTCGTCCAGAGGCATCAATAGCCAATGGTTATTTGATGGATGAGTGTACTACCTTTTGTGCAGAATATCTTACGGATGTTGAAACAAAATTAGATAAGCCCTCTCGGATTCATGATGGTCCAGTTGGAGAAGGAACCACATTTGATATGGACAACATCGAGTGGATACAAGCACATCGATATATCTTGTTCAATACTCCATCAGTTGCACCATTAATGCAGTAAGTATCTTATCAATGTGCTTGTATAACTTTTACATGTTTTCTTTGCATAAGTTGATCTTTTAAACATCGCGTAATCATTTGCAGGAAACACATTAATGAGATAAAGAAGAGATGCATCGTGCGACTGAGTTGCAAATTCAACAATCTCATTATGCGACATTTCATGATTGGTTCAAGGATTATGTATGTATAAATTGATTTTCATTATGAGTGAAGTATTAAACTAATTCTTTCTGCATATATCAGTATTGATTTTTATAAATTATGTAGGTTCGTAAGCTGAGGGAGTTAGGGGACCCCACGCTACCTGAAGTATTTATCCAACTGGCTGAGGGTCCATCTATAACGGCTCGTCGTTATAAAGCTATTGATGCTAATGGTTTTCGATTTCGCATTAAAGATGTTGACGACAAACGAGCAACACAAAACAGTGGCATCGGTTGTCCCTTTGTCGATTCTGGTTATTACTATGGTCAATTGATAGACATCATTGAAGTTGTATATACACACGGTTTGAAGTACATATTGTTAAAGTGTAATTGGGTTGATCCAGTGCGTGGATGTAAAGTCGATCAATATCAGTTTTCATTGGTGAATTTTAACTATATGTTATACAGAAATAATGAACGAGTTGAGAATGAACCTTTCATTTTGACATCACAAGCGGAACAAGTATTCTTTGTTACTTTGCCTTCGGATCCAAGTTGGCAAGTTGTTGTCAAAATGTCTCGGCGAGGAGTGTTTTTATTTGAAGAAGATGAACCCGAGACTGTTCCGTTTGTTTACCAACAACTTGATCAACATACCGTAGTTCAACGTGAAGAAGATATTTATTGGGTCAGAGCGGCTGTTGAAGGAGAAACGGTCGATTTGCATGCTTAATGAAAGGTATAATTGTTTTCCCGCTATTCAGTAGAATGTCCTAGGATATCATAAATTATCTAATCATTTTATAAATCCTTATAAGTTTTAATCCTCACTTTTGTAAGTTATTTCAGTCATAAATATTTAGGTTGATTAACTTTCTGATTTTTTAAAATTCATTCACAACTAATTATTCAATCCATTTTTTGTTTGATTAACAGTTGTACAAGTTTGATTTATTAAGAACAATCCAATTTATCTTTTAAACACTTTGGACTCATTACTGATATTTTGTATGACTGCAGACATGTCAGGGGAAGAGGCAGAAAATCCACATCATCCATCTGAGGCATCTACGTCTCAGGGTCGAGGTATGTTTGAATTTCATTGTCTATATTTTTTATGTAATTGACATATATATATATATAACATTTGTCAATTTATATATAAAATTGTTTTCAACAGGATCAGACTCGGCTGCTTCTTCCTCTCGCAGGAGAGGCCCTGGTCGTGGCATATTATCATGGAATTCCGACACGACGATAGATGTTTCATTTGATGAGGTATTTCATCCCGTGGGATCGAATGCCCCGGAATTTATTCGTCAGCTGGGTCATATCATACGTGACCCACATCGATTTCCATTGACCACGCGTGATTGGGCTTCTATCCCTCAGGACACATTAGATCGTCTATGGAGGGAGGTTCAGGTAAGAAAATAATTTTACTTTATTTTCTATTTATAAATAATACTAATATGTTTGATTATTTTCATTATAGCAAAATTTGAAAGTATGCCCTGAAGAGTTTCGGCCGGTGTGTATGAGAAAATGCCGTAAGCTGTGGAAAGATTATAAAGGCAAAGTGAAGAGGGACCACTGGATACCAAATGTGGGTGCCCTTGACATTTTGGAAAAGGTCCCGAGAGGTGTCCTCCCAGCTCAGTGGCGTGACTTGGTTGCATATTGGTCTACTGAGGGTGTTGCGGTTAGTATATTAATTATTTTTCTGTATATATATTTTCAAGAATATGTGATTTGTTTGAAATTTGAATGAATTGAATGTAGGAGGTGTCAACACGCCATTCGGAGAATCGAGCGTTGCAGGGACCAGCTCACAGGCTCGGGACTCGTCACGTGTCTCAGATCCGACATGAGGTATATATTATTCATTTTTTAATTTATTAATTAATATGGTTTTGTGTTTATATTCTTTTAATATACAGTTGCGAGGGCAAGGTGCAGCAACTGATAAAATGTCGGTGTGGATAAGGACTCGTGATCGCAATGATCCAGAGGTTGCAGCATTGATAGTAAGTGTCTGTACTTACCAATAATTACATAAATCTATATATTAACATATATATATTTAAATATTTCACAGGATCAATTTGAAGCTGAGTTAGAACATCTGCCAGAGGACCAGCGACAGCTTCCCATGCGACGGGATGAGATCTTTCATCGCATTATTGGTCGGGACGGGCATGGCTATAGTTTGACCTATGGAGCAGGGATTCCTCGTTCTGTAGTGTCACGCGCTGCGGTTGTCGGTCCTGCTGTTGCTCATATGACACAGCAGATGTCAGATTTTGAGGCACGGCTGCGCGCTTCCGAGGAGACAAATGCGCAATTGACAGCTGAGGTTAGAGCACTGCGGGAATATGTGCGTCGAGCTGATGGTACAGGGGATCATACGACGCAGGTATATACTGTATTTATTTATTTAATTTAAATTATTTTTGTTATTAAAATATTTATAATGTTTATTTGTTGTAGGCACCTGGCCCACCAGAAGGAGGTAGCAGTGATGGCAACACGTGACGCACCATATATTCACGAGATATGTTTTTTGTTTTTACTGGTAGGGTTGACATTGATGTACTGTATTTATTCATTTAAGTAATGCATTATTACCATCCATGATGGTCTTTTAAATATTTTATACACATTGAGTTTTTGATCAGATAATCTTGAATGATTCTACATTTGAAAAAGTCGAACTAATTCCAACAGATCAATAAATCTGATATTATAGATTATGTATTATTAATATATTTTTTATAAATTTCAGTATGGTATCGATAAAAGAAATATGTATTAATTAGATATTATCACTTTTATTTTTCACTTTTGTAATCAATGGGATGGCCTTTGCACCCCCGGAGAACCCCCCGCACCCCCGTACAGCCCCCCGCACCCCCGTACAGCCCCCCGCCACCCCCGTACAGCCCCCCGCCACCCCCGTACAGCCCCCCGCCACCCCCGTACAGCCCCCCGCACCCCCGTACAGCCCCCCGCACCCCCGTACAGCCCCCCGCCACCCCCGTACAGCCCCCCGCCACCCCCCGTACATCCCCCCGCACCCCCGTACAGCCCCCCGACACCCCCGTACAGCCCCCCGCACCCCCGTACAGCCCCCCGCCACCCCCGTACAGCCCCCCGCCACCCCCGTACAGCCCCCCGCCACCCCCGTACAGCCCCCCGTCACCCCCGTACAGCCCCCCGCCACCCCCGTACAGCCCCCCGCCACCCCCGTACAGCCCCCCGCACCCCCGTACAGCCCCCCGCACCCCCGTACAGCCCCCCGCCACCCCCGTACAGCCCCCCGCACCCCCGTACAGCCCCCCGCACCCCCGTACAGCCCCCCCCCCCCCCACCCCCGTACAGCCCCCCGCACCCCCGTACAGCCCCCCGACATCCCCGTACAGCCCCCCGACATCCCCGTACAGCCCCCCGCACCCCCGTACAGCCCCCCGCCACCCCCGAACAGCCCCCCGCCACCCCCGTACAGCCCCCCGCCACCCCCGTACAGCCCCCCGCACCCCCGTACAGCCCCCCGCCACCCCCGTACAGCCCCCCGCCACCCCCGTACAGCCCCCCGCCACCCCCGTACAGCCCCCCGCCACCCCCGTACAGCCCCCCGCCACTCCCGTACAGCCCCCCGCACCCCCGTACAGCCCCCCGCACCCCCGTACAGCCCCCCGCCACCCCCGTACAGCCCCCCGCCACCCCCGTACAGCCCCCCGCCACCCCCGTACAGCCCCCCGCCACCCCCGTACAGCCCCCCGCACCCCCGTACAGCCCCCCGCCACCCCCGTACAGCCCCCCGCCACCCCCGTACAGCCCCCCGCCACCCCCGTACAGCCCCCCGCCACCCCCGTACAGCCCCCCGCCACCCCCGTACAGCCCCCCGCACCCCCGTACAGCCCCCCGCACCCCCGTACAACATCCGGGGCGTGAATTGTGAAATGGACGGCCAGACGGCACCTCATTCGGAGGTGCCGTGTGACCGCGGCGGCCGGAAACGCGTTTCCGGCGCCATTAAACACCAAAACGGCGTGCGGCGGTCCCGTTCGGAGCAAACGTGCTCCGAACGACCTGAAACCGCACGGGAACGATAGAAATATTATTCCTGAGATGCAGGAGGAGGCCGCACGTCCATCGGACGTGCGGTTCGCGCGGCACGTCCGATTGTGCCGTTTTCAGCAGCGCGGCGCGCGCTGAAATGGCGCATTGGGGGGTCAAAACCACCCGAACGACCTCCGAATGCCACGAAACCGTACGACAACATCCGGGGCGTGAATTGTGAAATGGTCGGCCAGACGGCACCTCATTCGGAGGTGCCGTGTGACCGCGGCGGCCGGAAACGCGTTTCTGGCGCCATTAAACACCAAAACGGCGTGCGGCGGTCCGATTCGGATCAAACGTGCTCCGAACGACCTGAAACCGCACGGGAACGATAGAAATATTATTCCTGAGATGCAGGAGGAGGTCGCACGTTCATCGGACGTGCGGTTCGCGCGGCACGTCCGATTGTGCCGTTTTCAGCAGCGCGGCGCGCGCTGAAATGGCGCATTGGGGGGGTCAAAACCACCCGAACGACCTCCGAATGCCACGAAACCGTACGACAACATCCGGGGCGTGAATTGTAAAATGGTCGGCCAGACGGCACCTCATTCGGAGGTGCCGTGTGACCGCGGCGGCTGGAAACGCGTTTCCGGCGCCATTAAACACCAAAACGGCGTGCGGCGGTCCCGTTCAGAGCAAACGTGCTCCGAACGACCTGAAACCGCACGGGAACGATAGAAATATTATTCCTGAGATGTAGGAGGAGGCCGCACGTCCATCGGACGTGCGGTTCGCGCGGCACGTCCGATTGTGCCGTTTTCAGCAGCGCGGCGCGCGCTGAAATGGCGCATTGGGGGGTCAAAACCACCCGAACGACCTCCGAATGCCACGAAACCGTACGACAACATCCGGGGCGTGAATTGTGAAATGGTCGGCCAGACGGCACCTCATTCGGAGGTGCCGTGTGACCGCGGCGGCCGGAAACGCGTTTCCGGCGCCATTAAACACCAAAACGGCGTGCGGCGGTCTGATTCGGAGCAAACGTGCTCCGAACGACCTGAAACCGCACAGGAACGATAGAAATATTATTCCTGAGATGCAGGAAGAGGCCGCACGTCCATCGGACGTGCGGTTCGCGCGGCACGTCCGATTGTGCCGTTTTCAGCAGCGCGGCGCGCGCTGAAATGGCGCATTGGGGGGTCAAAACCACCCGAACGACCTCCGAATGCCACGAAACCGTACGACAACATCCGGGGCGTGAATTTTAAAATGGTCGGCCAGACGGCACCTCATTCGGAGGTGCCGTGTGACCGCGGCGGCCGGAAACGCGTTTCCGGAGCCATTAAACACCAAAACTGCGTGCGGCGGTCCCGTTCGGAGCAAACGTGCTCCGAACGACCTGAAACCGCACGGGAACGATAGAAATATTATTCCTGAGATGCAGGAGGAGCCCGCACGTCCATCGGACGTGCGGTTCGCGCGGCACGCCCGATTGTGCCGTTTTCAGCAGCGCGGCGCGCGCTGAAATGGCGCATTGGGGGGTCAAAACCACCCGAACGACCTCCGAATGCCACGAAACCGTACGACAACATCCGGGGCGTGAATTGTGAAATGGTCGGCCAGACGGCACCTCATTCGGAGGTGCCGTGTGACCGCGGCGGCCGGAAACGCGTTTCTGGCGCCATTAAACACCAAAACGGCGTGCAGCGGTCCGATTCGGAGCAAACGTGCTCCGAACGACCTGAAACCGCACGGGAACGATAGAAATATTATTCCTGAGATGCAGGAGGAGGCCGCACGTCCATCGGACGTGCGGTTCGCGCGGCACGTCCGATTGTGCCGTTTTCAGCAGCGCGGCGCGCGCTGAAATGGCGCATTGGCGGGTCAAAACCACCCGAACGACCTCCGAATGCCACGAAACCGTACGACAACATCCGGGGCGTGAATTGTGAAATGGTCGGCCAGACGGCACCTCATTCGGAGGTGCCGTGTGACCGCGGCGGCCGGAAACGCGTTTCCGGCGCCATTAAACACCAAAACGGCGTGCGGCGGTCCGATTCGGAGCAAACGTGCTCCGAACGACCTGAAACCGCACGGGAACGATAGAAATATTATTCCTGAGATGCAGGAGGAGGCCGCACGTCCATCGGACGTGCGGTTCGCGCGGCACGTCCGATTGTGCCGTTTTCAGCAGCGCGGCGCGCGCTGAAATGGCGCATTGGGGGGTCAAAACCACCCGAACGACCTCCGAATGCCACGAAACCGTACGACAACATCCGGGGCGTGAATTGTAAAATGGTCGGCCAGACGGCACCTCATTCGGAGGTGCCGTGTGACCGCGGCGGCCGGAAACGCGTTTCCGGCGCCATTAAACACCAAAACGGCGTGCGGCGGTCCCGTTCGGAGAAAACGTGCTCCGAACGACCTGAAACCGCACGGGAACGATAGAAATATTATTCCTGAGATGCAGGAGGAGGCCGCACGTCCATCGGACGTGCGGTTCGCGCGGCACGTCTGATTGTGCCGTTTTCAGCAGCGCGGCGCGCGCTGAAATGGCGCATTGGGGGGTCAAAACCACCCGAACGACCTCCGAATGCCACGAAACCGTACGACAACATCCAGGGCGTGAATTGTAAAATGGTCGGCCAGACGGCACCTCATTCGGAGGTGCCGTGTGACCGCGGCGGCCGGAAACGCGTTTCCGGCGCCATTAAACACCAAAACGGCGTGCGGCGGTCCCGTTCGGAGCAAACGTGCTCGTTTCCGGCGCCATTAAACACCAAAACGGCGTGCGGCGGTCCCGTTCGGAGCAAACGTGCTCCGAACGACCTGAAACCGCACGGGAACGATAGAAATATTATTCCTGAGATGCAGGAGGAGGCCGCACGTCCATCGGACGTGCGGTTCGCGCGGCACGTCCGATTGTGCCGTTTTCAGCAGCGCGGCGCGCGCTGAAATGGCGCATTGGGGGGTCAAAACCACCCGAACGACCTCCGAATGCCACGAAACCGTACGACAACATCCGGGGCGTGAATTGTGAAATGGTCGGCCAGACGGCACCTCATTCGGAGGTGCCGTGTGACCGCGGCGGCCGGAAACGCGTTTCCGGCGCCATTAAACACCAAAACGGCGTGCGGCGGTCCCGTTCGGAGCAAACGTGATCCGAACGACCTGAAACCGCACGGGAACGATAGAAATATTATTCCTGAGATGCAGGAGGAGGCCGCACGTCCATCGGACGTGCGGTTCGCGCGGCACGTCCGATTGTGCCGTTTTCAGCAGCGCGGCGCGCGCTGAAATGGCGCATTGGGGGGTCAAAACCACCCGAACGACCTCCGAATGCCACGAAACCGTACGACAACATCCGGGGCGTGAATTGTGAAATGGTCGGCCAGACGGCACCTCATTCGGAGGTGCCGTGTGACCGCGGCGGCCGGAAACGCGTTTCCGGCGCCATTAAACACCAAAACGGCGTGCGGCGGTCCGATTCGGAGCAAACGTGCTCCGAACGACCTGAAACCGCACAGGAACGATAGAAATATTATTCCTGAGATGCAGGAGGAGGCCGCACGTCCATCGGACGTGCGGTTCGCGCGGCACGTCCGATTGTGCCGTTTTCAGCAGCGCGGCGCGCGCTGAAATGGCGCATTGGGGGGTCAAAACCACCCGAACGACCTCCGAATGCCACGAAACCGTACGACAACATCCGGGGCGTGAATTGTGAAATGGTCGGCCAGACGGCACCTCATTCGGAGGTGCCGTGTGACCGCGGCGGCCGGAAACGCGTTTCCGGCGCCATTAAACACCAAAACGGCGTGCGGCGGTCCCGTTCGGAGCAAACGTGCTCCGAACGACCTGAAACCGCACGGGAACGATAGAAATATTATTCCTGAGATGCAGGAGGAGGCCGCACGTCCATCGGACGTGCGGTTCGCGCGGCACGTCCGATTGTGCCGTTTTCAGCAGCGCGGCGCGCGCTGAAATGGCGCATTGGGGGGTCAAAACCACCCGAACGACCTCCGAATGCCACGAAACCGTACGACAACATCCGGGGCGTGAATTGTGAAATGGTCGGCCAGACGGCACCTCATTCGGAGGTGCCGTGTGACCGCGGCGGCCGGAAACGCGTTTCTGGCGCCATTAAACACCAAAACGGCGTGCGGCGGTCCCGTTCGGAGCAAACGTGCTCCGAACGACCTGAAACCGCACGGGAACGATATAAATATTATTCCTGAGATGCAGGAGGAGGCCGCACGTCCATCGGACGTGCGGTTCGCGCGGCACGTCCGATTGTGCCGTTTTCAGCAGCGCGGCGCGCGCTGAAATGGCGCATTGGGGGGTCAAAACCACCCGAACGACCTCCGAATGCCACGAAACCGTACGACAACATCCGGGGCGTGAATTGTAAAATGGTCGGCCAGACGGCACCTCATTCGGAGGTTCCGTGTGACCGCGGCGGCCGGAAACGCGTTTCCGGCGCCATTAAACACCAAAACGGCGTGCGGCGGTCCCGTTCGGAGCAAACGTGCTCCGAACGACCTGAAACCGCACGGGAACGATAGAAATATTATTCCTGAGATGCAGGAGGAGGCCGCACGTCCATCGGACGTGCGGTTCGCACGGCACGTCCGATTGTGCCGTTTTCAGCAGCGCGGCGCGCGCTGAAATGGCGCATTGGGGGGTCAAAACCACCCGAACGACCTCCGAATGCCACGAAACCGTACGACAACATCCGGGGCGTGAATTGTAAAATGGTCGGCCAGACGGCACCTCATTCGGAGGTGCCGTGTGACCGCGGCGGCCGGAAACGCGTTTCCGGCGCCATTAAACACCAAAACGGCGTGCGGCGGTCCCGTTCGGAGAAAACGTGCTCCGAACGACCTGAAACCGCACGGGAACGATAGAAATATTATTCCTGAGATGCAGGAGGAGGCCGCACGTCCATCGGACGTGCGGTTCGCGCGGCACGTCCGATTGTGCCGTTTTCAGCAGCGCGGCGCGCGCTGAAATGGCGCATTGGGGGGTCAAAACCACCCGAACGACCTCCGAATGCCACGAAACCGTACGACAACATCCGGGGCGTGAATTGTAAAATGGTCGGCCAGACGGAACCTCATTCGGAGGTGCCGTGTGACCGCGGCGGCCGGAAACGCGTTTCCGGCGCCATTAAACACCAAAACGGCGTGCGGCGGTCCCGTTCGGAGCAAACGTGCTCCGAACGACCTGAAACCGCACGGGAACGATAGAAATATTATTCCTGAGATGCAGGAGGAGGCCGCACGTCCATCGGACGTGCGGTTCGCGCGGCACATCCGATTGTGCCGTTTTCAGCAGCGCGGCGCGCGCTGAAATGGCGCATTGGGGGGTCAAAACCACCCGAACGACCTCCGAATGCCACGAAACCGTACGACAACATCCGGGGCGTGAATTGTGAAATGGTCGGCCAGGCGGCACCTCATTCGGAGGTGCCGTGTGACCGCGGCGGCCGGAAACGCGTTTCCGGTGCCATTAAACACCAAAACGGCGTGCGGCGGTCCGCTTCGGAGCAAACGTGCTCCGAACGACCTGAAACCGCACGGGAACGATAGAAATATTATTCCTGAGATGCAGGAGGAGGCCGCACGTCCATCGGACGTGCGGTTCGCGCGGCACGTCCGATTGTGCCGTTTTCAGCAGCGCGGCGCGCGCTGAAATGGCGCATTGGGGGGTCAAAACCACCCGAACGACCTCCGAATGCCACGAAACCGTACGACAACATCCGGGGCGTGAATTGTGAAATGGTCGGCCAGACGGCACCTCATTCGGAGGTGCCGTGTGACCGCGGCGGCCGGAAACGCGTTTCCGGCGCCATTAAACACCAAAACGGCGTGCGGCGGTCCGATTCGGAGCAAACGTGCTCCGAACGACCTGAAATATATTATATATATATAATATTTAAAATATATTATATATAGAATGTTTAAATTATTATAACACAATGATTTGATATTATATATGTATTAAATATATATTAAAACATTTAAAATATATTATATATATATATATATTTATATATTTAAAATATTGTATTTAATAGTATATATATGAATATTTTTACATAAATATATATATATATTTATATTGAATTCAATAAAAAAAAATTTAAATTTTTTTTTTTTTTGAATAGCGACCGCCTGGCGGTCGCTGAAGGCCGATCTGACGGCCTTCTATAGCGACCGCCATTGGCGGTCGCTAAAGGCCTCTAGCGACGAGGCAACAGCGACCGCCAATGGCGGTCGCTGCGCGGCCGCTAAAGACCTTTAGCGACCGCCAATGGCGGTCGCTAATAGTCTTATTTTTAGTAGTGTTTTCATCCTCAATCAGATGGGCATTCAGAACGAACAATTCAGACATTGGAGGATATGCTACGAGCTTGTTCTATGGATTATCAGGGAAGTTGGGACCAACATCTTTCTTTGGTTGAGTTTTCATATAATAATAGTTTTCATTCCAGTATACAGATGGCACCATTTCAGGCATTATATGGGAAGCGGTGTCGAACTCCAGCATTCTGGGATGAAGTGGGTGAAAGAAAGTTGATGGGACCAGAATTGGTAGAAGAGATGGAAAAAAAAGTTCAGCTGATTCAGAAACACATGAGAACAGCTCAGAGCAGGCAGAAGAGTTATGCGGATAACCGGAGGAAGGATCTATCTTTCGAGGTAGGTGATCATGTTTTTCTCAAGGTTTCTCCTTGGAAAAGCGTGATGAGATTTGGTAAGAAAGGAAAGTTGAGTCCAAGGTTTGTTGGCCCATACGAAATTCTGGAGAGAGTTGGATTAGTTGCATACTGAGTGGCTTTACCTCCGAGTTTATCTCAGGTACACAATGTTTTTCACGTTTCAATGTTGAGAAAGTATATGCCAGATCCATCTCATGTTTTGAGTCCAGAGGTAGTTCAGCTGGAAGAGAACCTATCTTATGAGGAACAACCGGTCCAGATTCTTGACCACAGGGAGCAAGTGTTACGGAATAAGGTGATTCACTAGGTAAAGGTTTTGTGGAAAAACCACATGATTGAAGAGGCAACATGGTAATCTGAAAATGCAATGAGGGATAAGTACCCCTATTTATTCGATAAGTAAATAAATTGTGGGGACGCAATTTTCAAAAGGGGGGAAGGATGTAACATCCCAAGTAAGTAATGAATAATAGATATTTTTATCCATGTCTATTAATTATTAAGATAGTGTTTTAGAGGCTTAAAATGAAAATAAATACAATCTTATGCATGGAATAAACTAATATTCTTAAAAGATTGTTTTACTGCCTTTTGATGGCAAACCATTTTTGAATCTATATTTTGACAATTTTATAAACTATGTTTGTCAAAATAAACTTATCCTTTATTATTGGGACATCAAAATTTACCTTGTGTGAATTTTTGGTATTTTTCTGACAATGTTCATTTTTTAATGAATAGTGAAAAATACTGCATTTTACATCAAAACTTCTTTTTAATCTAATTTATTTATATGATTAGATTATGTTTTGAATTGGTTTTGAAGTGAAATTATAATATATTTTTACCATTTTATCCAATGGTGGTCATTGGAATCAATTTCACTTTAAATTAGACTTAAACTGGTGTCAATCTTTTGATACTTATTGTTTTGTAAAAACATGCTATTTGCTCTGGCAGCGGGAATTAATTATTAAATTAATTAATGTGACTTATATGATTTGAATTTTTTAAAATAGACTTCATTTTTGAATTCTGAATATCAAATATAGCTTAGGGTGAATTTTTGGTAATTTTCTGAAAAACTTCAATTTTTGATGAATAGTGAAACCACTAAGTGGTAATCAAGCAAACTGATTTTTCAGTTAAATGAAAGTTTACCACTAATGTGTATTGAATTTTGAAAATCCGACATACATGGTTGTCATTAAGAAGTAAAATGTGGTTCAATGAGATTAAAATAATTTTTTGGTGAATAGTAACTTATTAAGTTCTTAATCGCGATTAGTGGTAATTAGGGTAGTTTAAGGTATAAATAATGCTTTAATAATAGGAAATGATCTAGACACATGTCCCAAACTTATTGGTTGTGTCATGGCCGACCAAGACAAGCCATGGTTCAACTTGGGGACCCCATGGAGACACATTGGTTTGGAAATGACATAAATAACTTTTTATTAAATGTTAAAGTAAAAATGACACAAACAAGAGATGTTTTACGAAAAAAACTTTTACATGGGGTTATAAAGATCAGATTGTTGATTATAAATATTAATTGAAAAGATAAAAATATTTCCTACATCATAGTATTTTTTTTATGATTTTTAGACATTAAATAAATTAAATTATTTATGACATAAGCACGATGCGGCGATGACATCATTATTTTACGATTTAAATAAAATGGAAAGATAATGTAAAATCTATGAACTACACATGGCCAAAACCAATTGGATGAGTGGATTTAGAACCCTTATCACCTTATACACGAATTATATCAATGTGGGACCTTTTAAAACCGAAACACATTTTCAAATAAAGTAATATTTCTTTCATTTCCAAAAGTGCCCCTCCTCTCCTCTTATAAAAGGCCCCCACCTCTACCTCATTTCACACACTTCTCAAGCCTTTGGCTCAGCCAACCCCTGCCCATTTACTCTCTCCACATCCCTCTCCTCATCCTAGAGGATTCCCTTTGGGCATAATCCTTTCAAAGGAAGCCTTTAGGCTCAAATCAAAAGGAGTTACACTTTTTAAGGTAATTCATTCTCTCATGTTCATTTGTTTTATTTTGCTTCTCCAACCCCCTAAACTCTTTTTATTTACATCTTTTGTAACAACACCAGTATCTTCAATATACTAGGAAGTTGTTATAAGATATATTTGAGCTACACTCTCACACAACTACATCAAATGGTTAAAGAACATACGGTTTCCGTGGATGGTGAAATTCTGCCTCCCGAAACGATGATTGTTCAATACTCATTTAACACCTTCAAAGGTGGCCATTATGATGTCACTATTTTTATATATGATATATAATATGTTTATGTTTTCCTTAAGCTTCTGTTTTTTTCATTTTTGGCATACCTTTATGGTTTCCATTATGGGTAAACACGATAACTTCATTTTAGGAAGTGCGGACTACCGCCCCCTGAAAGTGATTTGATTCGTTAATACCATATGTGGGATGTGTAAAGGATAAAGTTAATGATATTATATATGTTATTATACTGGAATTATAATATACTCTTATATAATTATGATTCCATTCCAGAAAATATGAAATAGATATGGAAGTAGCGTTCATGCGTACGTACGGCTTACCGTCTCCATGAACGGTGCATTTCATTTCTTACCTCTAAATGATTATGTAATATTATAAGTGCATGTATGTACTGGATATATATGACATATATGATATCTACATCATGAATACCATTCTGGATGTAAGGAACCTTTGACCAAATTAACAACATGTAAGTGTAATAAGTCTATTTTTGACTTAAGAACCAAATACAGACAAAATGAACATTATTAACATAACTGATTACATGATGTTCATAACATGGTATAAAAGGAATAATGAACTTGAAAAAGATTCATAAGCAAGTAGAGATTAACTCAAGATTATTATTCAGGAGATTAAAGAACGGTCGGGTCAAGTCGGATACGAGGTATGGGACTTCGTCTCAATCTCCTTTCGTTGAGGCATATTTTATTTTATACACAACTTTCTTTTATACGGTGTATAAACCCCTTTGACTTTTACGTTTATTCAAAAGGAATCTTTTTTATACGAATCGTTTACTAAACGACAAAAGGGAATGTTTTTGTCGTACGTATGCGGCGACAACGACTTCTCCACCGTCGTGACCGTTATTTGAGTTTCGGCTTCCTCTACAAGCCATACCTTCTTTTTAAAAGAAAAATAAATACCATGTTTTACTTTTCTTTTCTTTTAGTATTGAAAATGGTTTTCATAATGTTTTTATATCAATGTGTTGTATTGATATCTCATGATTGAAATGTGGAAATTTTATGTTTCCTTTATGCATGTTTTATGTGATATGATTATGTTATGGTTCTTGGGCATTATTATGAAGACGGGTGGTTCCGTGATAAACTAAGGGCGGGTGAGCCCGTTATAGCTCTCCAATGCATTGGGTAACGTGAAGGAGTGAAACGTTAAGGTTTCTCCGAAGAGATTTTAGGGAATATACTGTGATGGGTATTCCAAACGTAACCAAGAGGGTTACTCCCTACGTAAGAATGTTATGAATGCCTCAAGTTACCTTTATGTATTATGATTTCTATGATTTATTCATGATTTTATGAGGTATGTTAAAGTGCCTATGTTTTATGGGTAAAGTATTATTTCATTCTTATTTATATATGAACTCATGTTTCCTTTCCATGTTTTTTTTTATAACCCATACTGAGTTTTTATGCTCATCCCAAGTTTTTGAAATGTTTTTCACAGGTCAAGGGAAAGGTACATGATAAGATGATAGAGTCAAGGATGTGTCATGAAATAATCCATGTTTTATTTTAAATGTGTTTCCATTGATGGGAATGAAGAATACTATCTTTCTGTAACCACTTTGTTTATATGTGGAATGTAATGCAAGTTTTATGATCTAATTCTCTAAAACTCTAAACCCGAAAAGATCCTCAATGTGTAATCTTGTAATAACTCAAGATTAAGTAAGGTTTAAGGCTGGGGCCTTATATATTCTATATGAACGAAATATCATTCATTATAAGGAACTATGTTTTTAGGAATGGTATTTATTCTTTTTTATAAAAAAGATTCAATATTCAATTCTACTTCTTTTGTGTCTATCTGAAATCATACTTTATGGATTATGTGAGATCATTTTTGTTGTGCCTAAGTATTACCTACAACTACAATGTTTATCCTATAATAAAAAATATAAGTATTTTAATTTTATGTTATTAAGATTTAATTGCACGTCATACGATATAATTCATTTTGAAAGATTAATAGTATCAGGATTTAATTGCGATTGTTACATAGATTCTAATTGGTGAGTTTTTTTGGATAAATTCAAGGAATCCTCTTGTGTACATGATGTATAAAGAGAGACCATCTTGGAAAAGAATATGAGGATACTTGGTGACATACTACTCAATATAATTTATATTTTAGGTAATTAATAATAAATACGAGTAGAAGGTAAATTGGATTTTATTCATCTTAATTTTGGTATATATTGAAATGAAAATGATAAAATGAGTATGTATAATGATTGAGATGAAACATAAATAGTTATTCCTTACACTTTCTCTATTTATCATTATATTCAAGGAATTTTGTTATTCTTGATTATCTTTGAGAAATTATACTCTACCAAAAATATGGGTACTCCAATTACTGTCTTTTATTATATTGATACATGTTATCCAAAAAAATAACAAAGGAAGAGGCTGGTTGTTTCCAGACTACCTTGTCTGAAATTATTGCATATATAACCTAATCAAGGATATAGATCTATATATTGGTTTTAATATACATTATTGATACTGTGTTATTGTAAAATTGATAGGACTATGATAAAGAATTGTACAGAACCACTTGTTTCCATTAAACACAATTGTTTGTTAGTTTATATGGCCTCATTTATCTGAAAAATATTTTCGTTCAAAAATATATTTTCCATAATTCCTTATAATAGTTTAGTACAAAATGTGTAATTATAATTACACTCTAATAATTATCTTTTATCAGAGATCTATATATGGTTTTTTTGTGAGAAATATTATTTCAACAGATATGTTCTTTTCATTTTTTATCAAGGGTTCTAAACATACTATTAATATAATTATTAAAAAAATAAATTATATATAACTAATATATTAGTAAACTAGACTATTTTTTATATTTTTTATTTTTCTATAAATAAAATTTCCTTATTGTATTCTAAATTCACCCATATATAAAGCTATACTCTAGGACCATAAGATATTTCATACTTGATTCCATGTTCTTAGAAATAGAATTGAACAAAATTGTATTATACAATATGTAATTATGCAATCCCAGAATTATAATCATTCATCATTTTTTGATTTTTATATTCCATAAATTTATCTTAGGGAACACAATAACATCGTTCATTGGATATAAAAAAATTTATATCTCATCCTTTTGATTCTATTCATAAATAGGATTATTTTCTTCCATCATCATTTTCCCAGATGTGTGAATAGAAAAAAAATTAGGTTGAATTGTGTTGATTAAGTGTATGAATATTTTTTAATGTCCTTTAAATATTTATCAATATCTCAAATATTAACAAACCATCACATATATTCTTATGATATCTCTCTAGATTATGAATATTTATCACTGATTAATGTTTTGATAGGTTTAGAATAATTTTCTTGTAACTGCCCTAGTTTTTTATTAGACCCATTAAATAATATGTTTGGGGATAATGTGAGTGTTCTATAAGAGTTTCATAAGTTGTATAAATGTGATATTAATATATTAAATATATTAAATTAAAAAAACATTAAATCTTTAAATAATTCTTTCCCACTTCAATATTCTCTTAGATGTGAAAACAATGACCCTGTTTAAATTTGAAACGATAGTTTTCTCTTAATTCGAGTTAATTATCATTGAATTTGACCCAAGGATAATCCACTATCATGGAATTATATTATTGAATTAATTAAATATAAAATTCTTTTAATCATAATAATTGTTTACATAATGTCTCTACTATTAAATATCTAATAACATAATTCTATACAGTTAGTATGATAACCCTGAGAATTTAGAGGTCGGGAGATCATCTATACATAAAGAATATTTGATGAAAATTATTAGAATTTAAGGATTGATGATCAGATTCGGATAAACTCATTAGTTTATAATAAAATTGCGGGATATCAAATGACATCTTTGTTGTCCCATTCATACACAATTATTTATCAAACATCTATTTATGGATTTTATTTGGGTATTTATTCACAATTTAATATTGTTATGTTTACAAATTAAATCTATTAAAAAATTAGCCATGAATCAACATTTTTTGAATCCAAATTAATTTAGGATTTTCCCCTGATTATAAACTGGTTATCTTTTTTCCCCTAATAATAATATAATATATTTCATTAAATTTTTATACCTCATGATAAATGGATAAAATGATAATGGAAATCACATCTCATTCACAATTTTGTTTTATGGTTTTCTCCATATCTTTTACACATTCATAATTATCACTCAATTCACTGTAGATGATTTAATAAATAGATATTTTGTTCCAATCATTTTTAAACCCAGCTAATTACTATACATGATTGATTTAAATGATAGTTGTATAATTTTGTGAGGATACATCTTCAAATGTGGTACATCATGGTTGGTGATGTTTGGGAATTTACATTACCCTACAGATCTTCCTTGTGAAATACAATAGATCATTATATTCTATTCTTTATGAAGTGGGGCCCAAACAGGATTCCATGCATGTTATTGATCTTTTCAAATGTTCTTTTTGATTATTTTGGTGAAATATGTATAAAATATGATTAAAACTATTAATATTCTGATTGAATATAAGAATATATAAAATTCCCACAATTTGGAATGTATTCAAGAAAAAACAATACCATGTACCATGGATGTTGTGTCATTAGAGTTTCCAACTATGTTAAATACCATTCATTGGTTTTGATGGGAAAACATGCCATGTGACCAAATATGGAAATCACGGTGTGTACAGGAATTAAATGTTGTAGATGTTTAAAAATTCTACACAGTAGGGAATGCCTAGGAAAAATATTGTGTATATCCAAACGGAATTTAACTCGGGTTGTGAGGCACATCCTGAAAACAAAACCTAACACTACATTATCTGAATCTCATTACATGATTCAAGTAATTTATTATATTCATTCCATTCATAGTGGTTGTGAACATTATATTATAGGAATTTTGTTACATGTCATGCTTTTAGTGGATACACTATATACTTTCCTTTCATTGGGATCGGAACTATGTGGTTTACTACATTAGATGTTTTCTACATTGGATGTGACATTATGTTGATTATTGTATTTGGGTCTGATCATCATAGCTTTTAATGGGATTGTTAGACCCAAAATGGTGAGACACTATCAACATATTGGTCTCCTATATCCTATATGTGAGTACAATTGGTACTCCCCCATACACTCCTAGGATGTGGGTCCTCTATCAAGGTGGTTATTAATCCAATGAGTATGTCCTTATATTTGGTGGATCCCTCCATTATAGTTGACATTACACTAGCTGGGATGTCCAATGGTGAGGTTTTGGTAAACGATTATGATTCAAATTATGTTGTTCATATATAATGGGATCTATAATTATTATTATAAAGTTTTTCTAAAAATATAAGTAGAATGAGATCATAATGTATGTGTTAATTGTATAGTTAATAATATCTATGATCTATCATCTTTACACCCATTTTAATAGTTTTGGGTTCACTCTCTTTAAATAATTAATATTTTGCTGATTTAGGTAATTTCTATAGGGTATGTATATGCTCACCGCCAGATGGTTTTTTAGCATACATATCTTATCTTATGTAGATGTTTTTTTTATGTAGATATAGTTGGACCTAGTGTGGGTGGTTAATAGCAGTACATGGTGCTTGTTGGAGAAATATTATTGTCACATTTGGGATTTCATGGAGAAATAATTTTTTCTCTTAGTTTCATGTGATTCCAAATTTTAGATTGTTGGCCTTATATTTTTTCCACTTTAGTCATGTTATGTAATATCATACCACTTTGAGTGATATTATATTTTTGGCACGATTTCAATATTCATGTTGTGTTCTATTTTGAATTAATATTATTGAAATGGTTATACATGTTTATGTGTATAGTAATGTTAGACTAGGAACTTTCATATGTGTGATATGATTTCACAATTCTAATCACCAGCCCCTATAAAATTGAATGATGGAATCGAGTGTCACTATAATTTTAAAACCATAAAGGTATTCCCTAGTAAGATTAATAATGATAATGTGGTAAAAAATATGATGTCATATGAAGGATTTTGAAGATAGAATATAATTTATGGATTGGTTTTTGGATATTTTTTTGAATTTTTTTTAAGGTTCATTGTGTTTACCTCTCATTATAGGGACACTAATGATAGTGTGGTAGTCATTGTTTCCATTCACACTAACATTTATAACATTCTTCTTGAATCAATACATCAAGAGGCTAAATGAAGGTAAAAAAATTATAAATATATAATATTGGAATGGTATTTAGTCGTTGTATATTTCATGAGTCATCTCCCAATATATCGTCCTTGACTATTGTATATATTAGCTACTAATGGATACCTCAATATAGATATACAACACAAATTTAATTATAGTATCATGATGATTATATTAGAAATGAGGTCTCATTTTAATGACATGGATATTATTTTATTCCTCTATGTGGACAAAAGGCGGTACGTCCAACCATCGATTTATGAATACACCTACCTGTGGGAGAAGTGGTAGACTTTTTTCAATTTATGAATAGATTAATGTTTAAGTATTACTAGATTATTTTTCACATTAACTGATTCTGCTTTGTGAGTTTTAAATACTGGGGTTATCATAGATCCTAGGATATCCATACCTATATAGAGTATAGGACTGCCCTGATTTTATGGTCTGTGTATTCTATAATGTTCAGACCCCTACATACAATATGGTTGATCCTAAAACTATCCTTCTCCATGGAATTTAATGATATTGGTAGATATTGAATACATAAAGGTTGGATGAGTCAACTCTTTCTTGAACTTATTTCAATCGACTCTTTTTGGAGGAGTATTTTTTAGAAAATATGTGATCCGTTCACATTTATAAGATTTGGGAGCTATAGATTGGAAGTATAATAGTTATTGTATATGATAATATGTTTATATACATAAAATGACTTTTTCTTTATATTTTCCATGATAAAAACGTTTTAGAAACCAAATATTTTCCATATTAAGCATCAAGATATTTTAGATAGATCACTACCCTTGTGCATCCCAACCTACGTAAATGATTCGGAGCAAGCCATATTTATGAGGAAATTCCTAGCAGGGGGATATAATGTTTTTGGTGGAATAAACATACACAAATTTTTGGGCGGTCATGAACTACCACTGATAGTAGTAGAGTCACAGAACCATATAGTAAGATGCATACTTATTCTCTATAATAAACCAGAGCATCATCTACTCAGGGCTCTGTGATGAGTTGTTGTAACATCCCAAGTAATTAATTAATAATAGATATTTTTAACTATGCCTATTAATGAATTAGATAGTGTTTTAGAGGCTTAAAAAGAATATAAATCCAATCTTAATCATGGAATACACTAATATTTTTAAAAGATTGTTTTACTACCTTTTAATGGAAAACCATTTTTAAATCTATATTTTCACAATTTTATAAGCTATTTTTTTCAAAATAAACTTATTACTTATTATTGGGACATCAAAATTTACTTTGTGTGAATTTTTTGTATTTTTCCGATAAAGTTCATTTTTTAATGAATATTGAAAATGATGTTTTTTAATTCAAAACCACTTTTTAATATAATGTATTTATATGATTAGATTATATTTTTAATTGTGTTTAATGTGAAATTAGAAATTATTTTTACCATTTAATCCAATGGTGGTCATTGGAATCAATTTCACTTTGAAATTGGACTTAAACTAGTGTCAATCTTTTGATACATATTGTTTCATAAAAACACGCTATTTGTCATGACAACGGGAATTAATTATTAAATTAATTAATGTAACTTATATGATTTGAATTTTGTAAAATAGAAATCATTTTGGAATTCATAATATCAAATATAGCTTCGGATGAAGTTTTGGTATTTTTCTGAAAAACATCAATTTTTGATGAATAGTGAAACCACTAAGTGGTAGTTAAAGAAACTGATTTTTCATTTAGATGAAACATTGCCAATTCTGTTATTTGATTTTCAAAAACCTGACATAAATGGTTGTCATTAAGAAGTAAAATGTGGTTTAATGAGATTAAAATAATTTTTTGGTGAATAGTAACTTTTTTACTTCTTAATCGCGATTAGAGGTAATTAGTGTAGTTTAAGTTAAAAATAATGTTTTAATAATATTACATGAGTTTGACACATGTCCTACCCTAATTGGATATGTCATGGCCGACCACGACAATCCATGGGTCAACTTGGGGACCCCATGGAGCCACTTTGGTTGGTAAATGACATAAATAACTTTTTATTTAATGTTAAAGTAAAAATGACACAAACATGAAATGTTTTACTAAAACAATTTTTACGTGGGGTTATACAAGTCAGATTTTTGACAACAAATATTCACTAGAAATCTAAAAAGATTTCCTACATCATGATTTTTTTTAGAGATTAAATATATTAAATTATTTATGTCATCATGATGATGCAGCGATTACCTCATTTATAAAGGATTTAAATAAAATGAAATGATAATTTAAAATATATGACCTACACATGACCAAAACCTATATAATGGGTATATTTCTAACACTTATCACCTTATACTCTAATTATATCAATGTGGGACCTCTTAAATCCGAATCTCATTTTAAAATAATGTTACTTTTCTTTACTTTCCAAGAGTGCCCCTCCTCTCCTCTTATAAAAGGCCCCCACCTCTACATATTTAACCACACTTAAAAAGCCTTTAGCTCAGCCAAACCCTACCGATTATGTCTCTCCACATCCCTCTCTAACTCTTAGAATCCTCACTTTGGGCATAAGTCTTCCCAAGGAAGCCTTTGAGCTCAAACCAAAGAGAGTTACCCTATTTTAAGGTAATGTCTTCACTTGTGTCCTTTTATTTTACTTTGCATCTCCAACCCCCTAAACTCTTTTTATTAATTTCATTTGTAAAAACTCTAGTATAGTCAATATACTTGGATTTTGTTATAAGAAGTATTCGAGCTACACTTACACACACCAACAACTAATGGTTAAAGAACATACTGTTTCTGTGGATGGCGAATTTCTGCCTCCTGAAACGATGATTGTTCAACATTCATTTAACACCATCAAAGGTGGACATTAAAATGACACTATATTTATATATGATATATAATATGTTTATGTTTTCCTTAAGCTTCTGTATTTTTAATTTTGGGCATACCTTTATGTTTTCCATTATGGGTAAACGCAATATCTTCATTTAAGGAAGTGCGGACTACCACCCCCTCAAAGTGATTTCATTCATTAATGCCATATGTGGGACGCATAAAGGATGTAATTAATGATTTTATATATGATATTATACTGTAATTATAATATACCATTATATCATTATGATTCCATTCCATAAAATACGAAATAGAAATGAAAGCGGCGTTCATGCGTACGTTCGGCTTACCGTCTCCATGAATGGTGCATTTCATTTCTTACCTCTAAAAGTTATGTAATATTATAAATGAATTTATATACTGGATAGATATGATATATATGATATCTACATCATGAGTATAACACTGTATATAATGGATACATGAACAACTTGTAATTATAAAGAGAATATTTTTGACTCAAGTACCAATGATCGTTAAAACGACCGTTAATAACTTAAATAATTACATAGTGTTCATGACATGGTAATAAGTGATAAAAAATGAATAATGAACATGAAAAAGGTTCTTAAGCAAGTATAAATTATCTCAAGTTTATTATTCAAGAGGTTAAAGAACGATCGAGTCAAGTCGGACCCGAGGTATGGGACTTCGTCTCAATCTCCATTCATTGAGGCATATTTTGTTTTATACAAAACCTTCTTTTATACGGTGTATAAAACCCTTCGAATTTTATGTTTATTCAAAAAGAATCTTTTTTATACGAAGCATTTTAAAAAATAACAAAAGGGAATGTTTTTGTCGTACGTATGCGGCGACAACGACTTCTCCGCCGTCGTGACCATTATTTGAGTTTCGGCTTCCTCTACAAGCCATACCGTTTTTTTTAAAGAAAAATAAATACCCTATTTTACTTTTCTTTTATTTTTGTATTGAAAATGGTTTTTATAATTTTTTTATTATATCAATGTGTTTTATTGATATCTTGTGATTGAAAGGTAGAAATGTTATGTTTCCTTTATGTATGTTTTATGGGGTACGATTATGTTATGTTTCTTGGGAAATGTTATGAAGAGGGGTGGTTCCATGATAAACTAAGGGTGGTTGAGCCCAATATAGCTCTCCAATGCATTGGGTAATGTGAAGTAGTGGAACGTTAAGGTTTCCCTGAAGAGATTTAGGGAATATACTGTGATGGGTATTCCAAATGTAACCAAAAGGGTTACTCCCTACATAAGAATGTTATGAATGCCTCAAGTTACCTTTATGTCATATGATTTCTATGATCTATTCATGATTTGATGAGGAATGTTAAAGTGCTTATGTTTTAAGGGTAAAGTATGATTTCATTCTTATGTGTATATGTACCCATGTATCCATTCCATATTTCTATATCCCTTACTGAGCTTTTTATGCTCATCCCACGTTTTTGAAATGTTTTTCACAGGTCAAAGGAAAGGTACATGATATGATGATAGTGTCGAGGAAGTGTCAAAAAATAATCCATGTTTTATTTTAATTATGTTTCCATTGATTGGAAAATTGAATACTATATTTTATGTACCCACTTTGTTTAAATGTGGAATGTAATGCAATTTTTATGTTCTAATTCTCTAAAACTCTAAACCTGAAAAGATCCTCAAGGTGTAATCATGTAATAACTCAAGATTAAGTAAGGTTTAAGGCTGGGGCCTTATAGTTGGTATCAAAGGTCGGTTTAGATATCTTTAGGAGTTATAATTCTATTAAATGATTATCCAAAAATATTTTTTTAAATGATATATCATTTGAAGATTATCTTGTTGCTTCATCTAAGACATATTTGTTCGGAATGGTTTTCTGCAGAGGAAACATGGATGTAGTGCTAGGAAGGCATACAGAAGGAAATAACCTTCCTTATCAGCATCCTGAGATGGTCGAAATTGGAACTGAACAGTTTGTTGCAGTAATGGCGCAGTTGACTCAAGCGATAAATGGTGTTGGTATCCATCCACGAGATCAGCCAGATCAACCACAGGGGAACATGTCAGTGGTGGAACATTTCATTAGACAACATCCCCCATCATTCATAGGTTCATCTAACCCTGTGCTAGTTGAAGGGTGGATTAAAGCACTGGAGAAGATTTTCGATGTCATGGGGTGTTCAGACAATCAATTGATTAGTCTTGATATTTACCGTTTGGAGGGTGAAGCAGATCAGTGGTGGTTGATGGTTAAAAATTTCAGGGAGGATTATGAGATTGATGCTCTCGACTGGGATGAATACAAAGGTATGTTTCTTGAGAATTATTTTCCTAAAGCTGTTCGAATTAGGATGGAAAATCAATTCATGAAATTGAGGCAAGAGGAAGACTCAATGGCTACCTATGAAGAAAGGTTCACTCGATTGGCAAGGTATGCTCCAAATTTTATCGGAGACCTTGATATAAAATCAATCATTTTTACTCAGGGTTAATGCCAAAATATCGAAGGGATTTAGCTTCTTGTGAGTTCAAAATTTATGAAAAGATTGTTCGATGTGCTGAGATTGTGGAAATGGAGTTTTCTGATGATCAAGTGTTCTATAACAACCAGCAGAAGAAGAGACCGAGGTGGCAGGAGAAAAGAAGCAATTCTTCAAAAAGGTCTAATGGTAAGAAAACTAAGTTTGCAGTTTGTGATAAATGTGGTAAAATTCATTCTGGAGAATGTCTTCTGAATTCTGGAAAGTGCTACCGATGTGGTAATATGGGATATAAGGCTTGTGATTGCACTGAAAAATATCATGGTGATGGTAAGACCAAATTTTATTTACAGTTAGTGAAATGTTTTAAGTGTAATGGCATGGGTCACTATGCTAATGAGTGTCCGACAAAGAGCTAGAGTGATGGGAAGCAGTTAGACTACAAGCAGAAAGGGGTGGTGAAATCATTTGCAACTACTTCAGCAGATGTCGGGCCATCAAATGAAGTTGTATCAAGTACTTTTTCTGTTTTTTTAGATTATGCCAGTGTGTTGTTTGATTCAGGTTCAACACATTCTTTCATCTCTGAAAACTTTTCTAGTAAAATGGGAATACCATCTTAAGAAATGACTCCTTAACTTGTGGTAAAAACACTTGTGGGAAATGTTGAGGCAAATATGATTTATAAGAATCTTCCTATACTTATCCGTGGAAAGAACCTACTTGTGAACCTTATTTTACTACCTCTAGTAGAGTTTGATGTTATCCTGGGTATGGATTGGCTCTCTATTTACCATGCTAAGATTGACTGTAGAGCTAAAGAAGTTTCCTTTTAGAAAGACTATTAGTATGTGTACAAGAACGAACCCTTACTGTTGATAAATTATCAAGATGCAATGAAACGTGTAATATATGGAAATGAATTTTACCTTGCACACATCGTTGAAAACAAAGGAACTATTCAGATTAATGATGTGCCAGTGGTAAATGAGTATCCTGATGTTTTTCCAGATGAGTTTCCTGGAATAATACCAGATCATGAAGTTGAGTTTTCTGTTGACTTAGTTCCTGATGCTAATCCAATTTAAAAAACCCCTTATCGAATGGCTCAAATTGAACTTTTAGAGTTGAAGGAGCAATTGCAAGATTTATTAGAGAAAGGTTTCATTCGACCTAGCACATCACCATGGGGTGTTCCTGTTTTATTTGTTAAAAAGAAAGATTTATCAATGAGGCTTTTCATTGATTATAGATCCTTGAATAACATCACTGTTATGAACAAATATCCTTTGCCTCATATCGATGATTTGTTTGATCAGCTCCATGGAGCTCAGTATTTTTCAAAGATTGACTTCAGATCGGGGTACCATCAGCTGAAGGTAAAGGAAGCAGATGTTCTGAAGACTGTGTTCCATACAAGATATAGCCATTATTAATTTGTAGTATTGACTTTTGGGCTAACCAATGCACCTGCTGTATTCATGGACATAATGAATAGAATTTTCCATGAGTTCATGGATAAGTTTTTGGTGGTTTTCATTGATGATATTTTGGTGTTTTCTAAAAGTAAAGAAGAGCATGAAAGACCTTTAATGGTTATTTTTCAAACCTTAAAAGAAAAGAAATTTTATGGGAAATTCAGAAAGTGTGAGTTTTGGTTGCAGCAAATTTCTTTCCTTGGTCACATTGATTCTAAAGATGGGATAACTGTTGATCCTGCAAAAACAAAGGTTGTTGAAGAATGGCCAAGACCCACAAATTTAACTGAGATTCGTAGCTTCCTTGGTTTGGCAGGCTATTACTGAAGGTTTGTTAGAAATTTTTCACGGTTATCTAGTCTAATGACGAAGCTAACTCGGAAGGGTGTTATGTTTATCTGGAAAAAAGAATGTGATGATTGTTTTCAAGAGTTGAAAAGAATATTGGTGAATGCTCCAGTTGTGGAACTAACTTCTAGGAAAAGGGAGTTTGTTATCTACAATGATGCTTCATTGAAAGGACTTGGTTGTGTCCTAATGCAGAATGATCAGGGAATTGCTTATGCTTCACGACAGTTGAAAACTCATGAGGTAAATTACCCTACACATGATTTGGAATTAGATTCTATTGTTTTTGCTCTAAAAATTTGGAGGAATCATTTGTATGGAGTAAAGTGTGAAATATATACTGATCAAAAAAGTTTAAAGTATATATTCACTCAGAAAGAATTGAACATGAGACAGAGGAGATGGCTAGAATTAATCAAGTATTATGATTGTACAATTCATTACCATATGGGAAAAGCAAATAAAGTGTCTAATTCTTTGAGTAGAAAAAGTAATGCTTCATTAACAATGTTAAGTTTGGAACAAGATCCTTTGGTTAAGGATTTCATGAAATTTGGCATAGAAGTTTTTGGTGCAGGATGTTCTTCTATTTTGTTTCAGGTATCAGTGACATGTTCTCTATCAGACAGAATCAAGTAAGAACAGAAGCAAGACAGTGAGTTGTAGAAAAAGATAGAGTTGTTTATTAAAGGTAAGTTGCATGAATTCAACATTGATAGTGATTTTGTTTTGAGATTTGGGAAGAGATTGTGTGTGCCTTGTGATTCACAGTTGAAAAGAGAGTTGTTATGTGAAGCTCATAGTTCCCCGTTTTCAGTTTATCCTTGCAGTACTAAGATGTACAGAGATCTGCGGGAGTATTATTGGTGGGATGGAATGAAAAGGGATATTGCTGATTTTACTGTGATGTGTTTGACTTGTCAGCAGGTTAAGGCAGAGCGGTAGTTACCGAAAGGGATGCTTCAGCCTTTACCAGTGCCAGAGTGGAAATGGGAAAACATATCCATGGACATTGTTGTGGGATTACCAAGGACATCTCGAGGTAATAATGCAATCTGGGTTATTATTGATTTCTTGAATAAATATGCTAATTTCCTTGCTATACGAGATACTTTTTCCCCAGATCAACATTCCCGTTTGTATCTTAAAGAGATATTCAGGTTTCATGGAGTTCCTCTCTCCATTGTATCTGATCGTGATCCCATGTTTACTTCTAACATTTTGAAAGGCCTTTAGAAGTCGTTGGGTACTGAATTAAATTTTAGTACAACTTTTCATCCTCAATCAGATGGGAAGTCAGAATGAACAATTCAGACTTTGGAAGATATGCTACGTGCTTGTTCGATGGATTATCAGGGATGTTGGGACCGACATCTTTCTTTGGTTGAGTTTTCTTATAATAACAGTTCTCATTCCAGTATACAGATGGATCCATTTGAGGCGTTATATGGGAATCGGTGTCGAACTCCAACTTTTTGGGATGAAGTGGGTGAAAGGAAGATGATGGGACTAGAATTGGTAGAGGAGATGGTAGAAAAAGTTCATCTAATACAGAAACCCATGAGAACAGCTCAGAGTAGGGAGAAGAGTTATGCGGACAATAGGAGGAAGGATCTCTCTTTTGAGGTAAGTGATCATGTTTTTCTCAAGGTTTCTCCATGGAAAAGTGTGATGCGATTTGGTATGAAAGGAAAGCTGAGTCCATGGTTCATTGGACCATATAAAATTCTGAGGAGAGTTGGATCAGTTGCTTACCAAGTGGCTTTACCTCCGAGTTTATCTCAGGTACACAATGTTTTTCATGTTTTGATACTGAGAATGTATATGCCAGATCCATATCAAGTTTTGAGTCCAGAGGTAGTTCATCTGCAAGAGAACCTATCTTATGAGGAACACCCGGTCTAGATTCTTGACCATAGGGAGCAGGTGTTATGGAATAAGGTGATTTTTCAGGTAAAGGTTTTGTGGAAAAACCACATGATTGAAGAGGCAACATGGGAATCTGAAAATGCAATTAGGGCTAAATACCCCGACTTATTCGATAAGTAAATAAATTGCAGGGATGCAATTTTCTAAAGGGGGGAAGGATGTAACATCCCAAGTAAATAATGAATAATAGATATTTTTATCGATGCCTATTAATGAATTAGATAGTGTTTTAGAGGCTTAAAAAGAAAATAAATCCAATCTTAAGCATGGAATACACTAATATTTTTCAAAGATTGTTTTACTCCCTTTTAATGGCAAAACATTTTCAAATATATCTAATGAAAATTTTATAAGCTATTTTTTTCAAAATAAACTTATTATTTATTATTGGGACATCAAAATTTACTTTGTGTGAATTTTTGGTATTTTTCCGATAAAGTTCATTTTTTAATGAATGGTAAAAAATGTTGTATTTTAATTCAAAACCACTTTTTAATATAATTTATATATATGATTAGATTATCTTTTTAATTGGGTTTAAAGTGAAATTAGAATATATTTTTACCATTTAATTCAATGGTGGTCATTGGAATCAATTTCACTTTGAAATTGGACTTAAACTAGTGTCAATCTTTTTATACTTATTGTTTCATAAAAACACGTTATTTGTCATGACATCGAGAATTAATTATTAAATTAATTAATGTAAATTATATGATTTATATTTTGTAAAATAGACATCATTTTTTAATTCAGAATATCAAATATAGATTAGGGTGATGTTTTGGTATTTTCCTAAAAAACATCAATTTTTGATGAATAGTGAAACCACTAAGTGGTAGTTAAAGAAACTGATTTTTCGTTTAAATGAAACTTTTCCACTTATGTGATTTGATTTTCAAAAATCCAACAGATATGATTTTCATTAAGAAGTAAAATTTGGTTTAATGAGATTAAAATAAATTTTTGGTGAATAGTAACTTTTAAGTTCTTAATCGCGATTAGAGGTAATTAGTGTAGTTTAAGGTAAAAATAATGTTTTAATAATATGAGATGAGCTTGACACATTTCCTACACTCATTGGATTTGTCATGTTTGACAAAGAAAATCCATGGGTCAACTTGGGGACCCCATGGAGCCACTTTGGTTGGAAAATGACATAAATAACTTTTTATTTAATGTTAAAGTAAAAAATGACACATACATGAGATGTTTTACTAAAACAATTATTACATGGGGTTATACAAGTCAGATTTTTGACTATAAATATTCATTAGAAATATAAAAATATTTCCTACATCATGATATTATTTTATAATTTTTAGACATTAAATATATTAAATTATTAATGACATCGTGATGATGCAGCGATTACGTCATTAATAAAGGATTTAAACAAAATGAAAATATAATTTAAATTCTATGCCCTAAACATGTCCAAAACCTATTGGATGGGTATATTGAGAAGCCTTATCACCTTATCCTCGAATTATATCAATGTGGGACCTCTTAAAACTGAATATCATTTTAAAATAAAGTAACTTTTCTTTACTTTCCAAGAGTGTCCCTCCTCTCCTCTTATAAAAGGCCCCCACCTCTACCACTTTACCCAAACTTCCAAAGCCTTTGGCTCGGACAAACCCTCCAATTTTGTCTCTCCACATCCCTCTATAACTCTTAGAAGCCTCACATTGGGCAGAAGTCTTCCCAAGGAAGCCGTTGAGCTCAAACCAAAGGGAGTTACCCGATTTTAAGGTAATGTCTTCACTTGTGTCCTTTTATTTTATTTTGCTTCTCCAACCCCCTAAAATCATTTTATTCATTTCTTTTGTAACAACTACAGTATCTTCAATATACAGTTATGTTGTTATTATAAGTATTCGAGCTACACTTACACACACCTACATCTAATGGTTAATGAACATACTGTTTCCGTGGATGGCGAATTTCTGCCTCCGGAAATGATGATTGTTCAAAACTCTTTTAACACCTTCAAAGGTGTCCATTAAGATGACACTATATTTATATATGATATATAATATGTTTTTGTTTTCCTTAAGATTCTGTATTTTTTATTTTGGTTATACCTTTATGGTTTCCATTATGGGTGAACGCGATATCTTCATTTAAGGAAGTTCGGACTACTGCCCCCTCAAAGTGATTTGATTTGTTAATGCCATATATGGGATGTATAAAGGATTTAATTATTGATTTTATATATGATATTATACTGGAATTATAATATACCATTATATCATTATGATTCCATTTCATAAAATACGAAATAGAAATGAAAACAGCGTTCATGCGTACGTATGGCTTACCGTCTCCATGAACGGTGCATTTCATTTCATACCTCTAAACGTTATGTAATATTATAAATGCAAGTATATACTAGATATATATGATATATATGATATCTACATCATGAGTATAACTCTGGATATAATGGATACATGAACAAATTTTAATTATAAAGGGCATATTTTTGACCAAGTACCAATGATCGTTAAAATGACCGTTAATAACTTAAATAATTACATAGTGTTCATGACATAGTAATAAGTGATATAAAAGGAATAATTAACTTTAAAAAGGTTCTTAAGAAAGTATAAATTAACTCAATTTCGTTATTCAGGAGGTTAAAGACCGATCGAGTCAAGTCAGACCCGAGGTATGGGACTTCGTCTAAATCTCCTTTCTTTGAGGCATATTTTGTATTATACACAACTTTCTTTTATACGGTGTATAGACCCCTTTGACTTTTATTTTTATTAAAAAGGATGATTTTTTATACGAAGCATTTTACAAAATTTTAAAAGGGAATGCTTTTGTCATACGTATGTGGCGACAACGACTTCTCCGCCGCCGTGACCATTATTTGAGTTTCGGCTTCCTCTACAAGCCATACCGTTTTTTTAAAGAAAAATATATACCCTATTTTACTTTTCTTTTATTTTGGTATTGAAAATGGTTTTCATAATGTTTTTATTATATCAATGTGTTTTATTGATATCGTGTGATTGAAATGTTGAAATGTTATGTTTCTGTTATGTATGTTTTATGTCATACGATTATGTTATGGTTCTTGGGCATTATTATGAAGACGGGTGGTTCCGTGATAAACTAAGGGCTGGTGAGCCCGATATAGCTCTCCAATGCATTGGGTAATGCGAAGGAATGAAACGTTAAGGTTTCTCCGAAGAGATTAAGGGAATATACTGTGATGTGTATTCCAAAAATAACCAAGATGGTTACTCCCTACGTAAGAATGTTATGAATTCCTTAAGTTACTTTTATGTCTTCTGATTGCTAGGATTTATTCAGGATTTGATGAGTTATGTTAAATTGCTTATGTTTTATGGGTAAAGTATGGTTTCATTCTTATGTGTATATGTACCCATGTTTCTTATCTATATTTTTATATCCCTTACTGAGCTTTTTATACTCATCCCAAGTTTTTTAAAATGTTTTTCACAGGTCAAGGGAAAGGTACATGATATGATGATAGTGTCAAGGAAGTGTCAAGAAAGAATCCATGTTTTATTTTAAATATGTTTCCATTGATGGGAAAAATGAATACTATATTTTATGTAACCACTTTGTTTAAATGTGGAATGTAATGCATGTTTTATGTTATAATTCTCTAAAACTCTAAACCTGAAAAGATCCTCAAGGTGTAATCTTGTAATAACTCAAGATTAAGAAAGGTTTAAGGATGGGGAATTATAGTTGCATTCAGATGATAGATAAGTGATGTTTTCCTATGATTAGTGAGGTAATATTTCAGAGGGTTAACTAACCTATAATGCTTAAATAAAATGATATGTGGTCTATATATATCTTGTAAATGGCTGCAGTATGAAAGGGGACCTCCCAGTGTTGTTTTGGGATATCCTTAGAATATATATGATGGTAGAAGATTCATATAAGATATGAGAGGTGGTTGACATTATAATTAAAAAAATTGAACAGCGCATCCCAACTTGATTAGAGATTAAAAAAACTTCTTACCTAACATATACTTCAATCTTGTGGAAACATATGTTAGTTCATCCATACTAGTCTTATCCCTTGATTTAGATCATGATCTTCTAGTGGAGCTCTAACCTGACCCTTCTAGTTAGAGATTCTTATTCAAGGGGAATCTAAACTCACACTCTTCTATCAATAGTGTGACTTAGATATTGGAGGTATAATTTCCCCTTGGATATCTTTTATCTATAACTAGACATTAGTATGACATTGTTGGTCTGGACTAGAATAAATTTATTTTTTGGGTTGTAAAATGTGGTGTACTTGGTCTGATGGGAAAGTTTTTTCTATCACTAGCCAGAATGAATTCGACAATAGAACACTTGGTCCATTTTATTGTGTATTACTATCTCATATACTAAGTAACCATTAAAAATATGTATCATATAAATATTATTAATGATCTCTTCAACAATATAAAATCTAAAAGTGGTTCTTGAAGATCATCTATTGGTCAGGTGATCACTAAGAAGAGGTTTTTTAGGAGTAAATACTAATGAAAATAATCCATGTCAATACATTCAATATGATTAATGACTAATTACCATTTTCAGCATGAAAAAACTGAATATTAATTATAAGGATTAAATATTAGATCACTCATTATTTATCAAACTAGTATTTTGTGGTATATATAAATTCCACCATAATATACGCATCATTAGAGGAAAACCATGATGTCTACTTGAGCATAGTCTGGTATTTCTTTAAAATAATCAGTTATATGAGATGTGCATGATGTTATATTTCAAAAATAGAAATTTTTACTTTCTTGGGAATCTAATCCATGAAGAGGGGGTAGATATAGTCACAATAAATATTGAGGCAATTCCAGCACTTGATCCACCTAAGATAATAATGTATGTTTGTACCTTCCTTGGGATTCATGGCTATTACCGGAGATTCATTCATGATTTAAACTATATTGGGATATGTTGACTACCTTCTTATGAAAGGGTAATCCTTTTTTCATTATTAAAAAATGATAGAATAACTTTCAAGGTTTGTCGAAGTGGTTAATAATATCATTGTTCTAGAAATTACTAAATAGAGAATTTAGTACAAATTTCTATGTGATTTATATTGTGATAGTACTGGTTGTGTGATAATATTGAGGAGTGTAGTGATAACTTATCAGTTAATACATACATATCTAGTAGAACATCCCAATCCCTGACGTGGATCTAGAAGTTGTTGTACTCTCCAAAAATACATGGAAACACTAACTCAATTGTGAATAGTTATTTACTTATTTAAAAAAATACACCTGGGAAGATCATCACTCATAGAGATTTATCCAGAGATATTTTTGGAGAATACTCAACATAATAATGACAAATAGATATTAAAAACTCCAAGGAATGAGAATTTAGATACAAAATCTCCTGATATGAAATTATGATCCCAGTTTCATGGTCATGAATTAACTTATTTGGCCTCCATTTAGTTATCCTTGGTTGATAAAGGATGAAAAAAATACCATTAAAAATGGTTATGAACCCTCCATTTAAAAAACATGTGATAGAATCACAACTTGAAGATATTTATTAAAAGTAATTACATTGTCAAATATTTATAACACATTATTTAAATGTTTCATTAAATGTGGTAGAATATCTCCCTTTTCCAAGTGATTATTTTCATGAAATTAATTCTTTAAAAGATGATGCTAGGAGGGTTCCATACATATCGATTATTAGAATATCATTTTGTTGAAATTATATACAATGATCATTGATAGTAAATGTTTTGTCATTGGATGAAGTGGAGTATTGTAGAATTAAATTATTGATTCCCCAATCGTCAATAGGTGATTAATAGGAATCATGTTCTAGTAGGTTCTGTCCAACCCTTTGGGGTTTTCAAATAGAATTGGGAAACTATATCTAGGGGCATATATAATAAATATTGGAATTTTTCCAAAATAACAGGTAATGTACTATTTTTATATTTGTTTTGTTTCTTTTATGGGTGACCATACATGTCACCATTGTTCCAATTGTAGTTGGGGGAATCAGCACTTCTCAAACCAAAGTATTTTTATGTGGTGTAGTTGATTGTTTAGATAATCCATACGTAGATTAGTGTATCATAGATCTATCATAAGTCACGCATGGTTCAATAATAGAGGGAATTGGAGTTCAAAAAGTAATACCATTGTATTTTAATGTTTCCACCATGGTGTGGTTCATTGAGATTTGGATATAGTGGAATTGTATAACATGGGTTCATCAATCGTTTTTGTATACTGTACAAGATAAATGAGGTTATATACTTCTTGGGTTGAAATCTATAGTTTTAACTACTTCATAATGAATTAAACATGCCACATATGATGAGATATGATCATGATATATCATATGTTTTTGGATGGGGTGATATAAACATCAAAAATGCATCCAACTTCTCAAAAAACCAAATGGATATGAATAATCAGATATATAACACATTATACTATATGAGTAAATGATTCCCCTTTTAAATGTTCTAAAGAAACATAATAATCATTTGGAGTGCATATTGGACTTGTATAACTATTTGGGCACACATTACCATCACAGGTTGGAGTAGTTATAAATTTTTAGAACCAAAATCCATGAATTTATGTTTGAATATAATATATCAATTTATTGAAATTATAACCATAAAAAATATTAAAAAATATTTTTTGTAGCTCATCATATAGTTGGAGTGATTATTCATGTGGCGTACATCCTAGATTTCTATACATTAAAAATAATAAATATATTAAATCATACATGCATATAATTTCAAAAATTATGTCCCCAAAATTAAATTTATTCTTGAATGTGAAAATTTAGACAACAGTTTATTATAGAATATATGTTTTACCTTTTGCGTGACATATGTTTCAATCTTCTCTGATCTTGGAGTTACACTCAATTACAAGGGAATATTAGTGTATAAATTAAAAAAATCCATCTAATCAATTGTTGATCTAACTGATCCTCTATTTTTTCCCTATTATAACAATTCTCTTCAGTAATCCTAAAATAACTAAGAATTTTCGGAATATAGTGATCATCACCATTGGGATAATGTTTTTTGAATAAAAAATAGAATTGTTTAATCAATGATCAGATTCAATGTAACATATGGGTCTTTAGTGAGATTAGTGGGGATTTTCAATGGGGTTGTCATGGATTCATTATTCTCCAATGATATATTCAATGTTGAGGTCATTTTCTTGTTTTTTGGACTTATACTATTTTTATTTCATTACAATTACAAAATTAATCATAGTAGAATTTAATAAAACATTGTCCATTGAAATTACCCAAAAATATTTATTCCTATATGGAATTATCATATAGATATCATTTATTCCTGGAAAAATTATCTAATATCACTTTCTATAATTTTATGTCCCATGATAGGAAGTAAAATTTCATATAAGAATCATGGATCATTCACTTTTTTATTTTGTTTTTTTCTACCTCCATTTATTTCATTCAACCTCATCATTCGATTCTTAGTCAGTAATGAGTAAAATATTTCTCCAATTTGTATCATTGTCGAGCCCAGATCCCCACTTTTTATGATCATGATTCATGATGATGGAAAATTATGCATCGATACATTGTCAAATGATTGAGATAATTTTTTTTCATGTTTAGGAAATTCCATTCCTAAATGGGGTGTGAACATGTGATATGGGAGAGGGTGTTATTTGACTCTCTAATGAGGGGTGGACGGAATCTAGTAGCCGACATGTAATTGATCATTGTGAATGGTCATTATGGTTATTTTTAAGGGAAATATAGTGAATATAATGACAATATTAATTCATGTGGGAAAATATTAGATCATAAAAAATATTCAGCTACACAGTATGTAGTTCATAAATAACCCAAAATTTTATCATGGAAGCGATGTCTTTACGGTTTCTAAGGGAGTTAAATATAAAATGATCATGTGGTGAAACACATATATTATGTAATCACAATGGTCCATGTCATCATTTTGCGTAAGTTAATTCCCAGGAATCTCAGGTGTCTTACAAAGTCACATATGGCTTGGATAAACTACTTGTGACTCCTAATGTAACACTACTCAAGCATTAAGGAAAACATAAACTACTAAACTCTTCCCTAGAAAACATGTACATCATTCCCCAACCAATATAGGTGGTTAATTTTGTACTATATTAATTTGAAATTAATAATGAGGTTTTTGAAATTTGGAGACATGTGATGTACCCCTTAGGCACATCATGTACTTTCCATTCACATGGATTGGTGACTATGAGTGTATTCCCATAATAAGAATTATTTAGCCAATGATATTATTTGGTATTCATCATCATTCATTGATTTGGGATTTGTATTCCATTGAAATTATGAATTTTTCAGGGTGATAGACTACTACATCCTATAAACTATTAGGCTCAGTACCACCACTCCCCCAATTCTCTCCTATCTATCTATGGAGTAGGTAATCCCCATTCTATGATCTCGGATTTAGAGGGGATCCTCCAATTATTTCAATAAATTCATGTCCATGATTTTTGTTGGAGATGTGTGGGTACTCTATCATGATTATAATGAAACTACGTAAATAATAAACGAACATTGATAATTCAATAAGAATTATTAGGGATGTATTTTTAAGACTATGACTTCCCTTTGTGACTTGAGTAATAGTTTCAGTATATCATGGTTCTTATGTTTTTACCCTTTTTTAAAAAAAAATATTTCCTTTTTATAATTCTTTAATTTAGGGTGATTTCATCATGTCTCATCGAGTATGTAAAAAATAAATTGGACATGAGATCTTCCCACATGAATCGAGTCTTATATAGTAGACAATTTTTTAGATATAGAACTATTTCAACCGACTTTTGGTGGGGAATAGTGGTGTTTGGTGGCTATAGTAGTATTATTAATTTTGAAATAGGTGTTCTCTGATTGGATATTTTTCTCTCCAGTTGTCAGGTAGGACCTAATTTCATGTTATTCTTCCTATGTTATGGATTTAATTATACATATTTTTTTAGTCATACTCTATTTTTTTCATATTAGAGGTTGTGAATGTATTTATAATAACATATTTTCAATTTTTTGTATTACTGAGGTGTGTATGGATATATTTTTTTGGGTGTGTCTTCAAGTACGTTATTCTAAGGCCTCCCATCAATGTGATATTCTTACATAGTGATTTTAACTATACCCTATCCAATTAAAGGTAGAAATGGGGTGGAACTCACGACCATCCTCCATAAAATTGTTCCCTGAATGGACACATTATGTTATGTATGATAAATGTGATCATGTACTAAATTCCCCAAGTTCACTGATTCCACCATGGGAAAAAGAAATTTCGTTGATTTCTACATAGTATTTATTAGTTTGTTTCCATCTATCTTATAAAATTATAATTATTATCCATTCCATAAATTATATTACCCATATAAATAAATGTGATGTAAACCTTTAACTAACAAAGATAAATTTCACTCTAGATATAATGATTTACTTACAAAGTACTTTAATTTTTTTGACTTCTTCCCAATATTGAATTATTTCCCATTTCCTATTATCCGTAATGATCCTTCAATACCAGATATATTATTACACAAGCATGGCCATTCACATTCATTATTAATATAAAAATCATATATATATATAGAATGAATTAAATCTATTAAAAATTATATACAATAGTTCTTTGTTTTATTTATTGTGGTTCTTCTATTATATAATTCTCATTTTTCTTTTTTCATTCTAGAAACGTTGATGATGATTTGGTTCATAAATGGATCTCCCCCAGTTCTATTTTTAATATATTATGATGATATATTTATTTTTTCTAATAGTAATAATTATTTTCGGATGGGGATAATGATCATTATATTCCTCTATATTTCATATGGGAATCCAATATTTTTATTTTTATTTCTTCTAAACCAATTATCGTGAGACATTTGACAAAAATTATCCCTCAATAAAATTCGAAAAATGAATTTATTATTTGAGGAATATGATAATGACTCATATTCCTTTACAAAAATATTGGAATATTCTAAAATAAATATATATTTAAACCAATGTAAAATACCAAAATATAACATCTGAATCCATAAATTCATCATTTAATTAAGGGTTAAATATTATTAAATTCACATTTCATGATTTTCAAACTTAAATAACTCTAATTTATCAAAACAATTATCAAATTTGCATTTCATGTATTTTCTATGACATTTTTCATTTCATTATCTAGTGATATTATTATCGTAGTTGTCGATATTTCATCTTTAAATAAAATTATGGTATTCCAAATAATTTTTTGGTTTTTTCCATTAATGAAAAATTCAAATCACCCCATTCCACATTCATATCATTCAGTGAATTCTATATTTTAGGAGTTCAAAATATATATTTTTTTAAAATTCTCTGATTTTAAACCATTTTTCATATTTTTAATTAATATAGATAATTCTTCCACATGATCATATATTTTCTTTCTAACATCCAAAATAAAATAAATTGACTCATAACCTTATACTTTCAATATTATTTAGTTCAAAATCAAAAAATGGGTTCTTATTGTAGGTATGCCTATTATTCAATAACCCTCTCTAATTGGGTGATTTTGACTTTAATACAATTAATATATTCATAGGATTCTAATATAAGGCCATAAGTTTTACAACATTTAAATTTTTGAAATTATAATTCATAATGTTGACATTTGAGTTCAATATTAATATAAAAAAATTCTTCATTTTGATAAATAAATATTTCTAATTTTTTTCCAACAATTTAAATAATCACCTCATAAAAATTTAATTTGATTTATTTTTCATATTCCTTAATAAAAATAACATTATTTTCTTATTTTTTTGTAACCTAGATCTATCCTTAAAACATCATCCCAAAAGGATTTCCAATTATTTTATATCATGATTTAACATCAATTGTTAGTTTTGTTAGTTTGAAAAACAATATTTAATATTCTCATCCATTGAACCCATGAAATAATTAAATGGTAGTATTTAAGTAAATATTCATTATAAATGCAAAATTATTCTCAAAAATAGTATTAGAAACATATAAATCACATATTCTTCTTAATTAATATATTTGATCATAGACTTTTCATAATCATATAATGTTTTATTATTTGTTGAGGGAGTGTTGATCCATCTGGTTTCACATGAATTTCATAAGCATCCCAAATATATTAGAAACCATAAAGTTAAACAACCTACATATTCATTAATTCATGTATTAAAAATTCAAATTATCAAATGGATAAAATATCATTTGAATCCACTTAAAAAACAACAAATATTTGACATTACCACCATCTTCATATATGGAAATAGCATATTCAATAATATTCATGATGAAATGGCAACTTTATTTCACTAGGATCCAAAATAAAATCACAACAAAATGTTTCAAAAGACATGTAATATGTCATAACAATCAGTTTAAAATAATTCTCAATTATTGTAAAACATGTATTATATATAATTCATAGATATACATCTCATCACCTTAATATAAATCATATATGATTATTCTAAAAAAATGGGATTTTTGGCAAAGTATTAATATTGAGAAAATTATTTTCATTATCATCACAATTCATCAATGTCAGATAACTTAATTGAATTAAACTCATATTTGTAGAACAATCATAAATGTTAATTTAATATAAAAGGAAAAACATGAGTATCATGTTGATTTGGTAATAATTTCAATTATAGTGTAGAAAATATTTTATATTCATATAATAATACATGTTATATACTAACCTACAAAATATTTTTTAGGAAATACTAGTTCTTTTCTCTAAAAATACTATTTTATAATAGAATGCCCAAGACATCATAACAATGGTTATTCTATTTGATTAATATTTCATATCCAAAATTATGGGTGAATATTATTCTTATTTTCGAAATATTTAAGTTTTATATGTAAAATATTCTTAAGGAAATTCATTACAATGAAATGCATTTCATTAAAACATAATAATATAATATTTATTAGGAGATAGACATTTATTAGGTCTTATTGATAAATAATAACCAATAGTTGTTAAACCTTACTCTTGAAAAACACCATCTCCATTCCTCTAGGGGCCTTATTGTGTTTTGAATCTCAAGCCTATATAAATGATTTTAAAACCTTACAATTTTTATCCTAACACTATTGTGTGGGTTTGAAGGAAAAATTAGCAGCCCGTAGTATCATTCCCAACTATCCAATAAAATTATAAATATATCTAAATATATTATTTGGGGTATTATTTACCATATACTATATTTTATTCATTGTAACAACTTCTTCTGAAACTGTAACTCTAAAGTCGTGAAATATTTCGCGATATTAATTAATTAATTACAAACTATAATATGAAACAATTATTTCCCATTTTGGAATAATATTTTTCTATTATCAAATGAAATTAACCATTAGTAATTTTGATATTATTTTAATAATTATGATTATATTTTTCTATTATCTATCAAAATAGCTACAGAAATTCTAAAAAAGTAATTCAAACTTATTTAAAATTTAATTAATGTTACATCATAACTTTATTTTAAGTCTTTTTTCACTTTTAATATTGGATCACATCCCTCACAGACCCCCTTAAAATTGGAGTAATATGAAATGATTTTGGATAAACAAAACTGGCCACATAGTTTGTGTACACGGTTTACCAAACTAGGCTGACAAACTGTACACAACCTCATGTCCATCAAAAAATGTTTTATAATTCCAATTTACCTTCTAATACTAACCATATTGAATCCATTTCTTCTAAATTTCATTAATAATATCCATTTAAGGCTACCAAGATCCCTCAAACTCATTTGGTATCCATTATTGAAGGGGTTTTGGTGGGTCAATCTTCAAGGATTCTCAAATAAGTGGTTTCCCTTACTTATTTCTTTTCCATAAGGTTTATCCCCTTATCCATGAATATAAAACTATCTGGAAGATATGTATTCATACTTATGGGATGTTTTGGAGTTTCTTGGTCCATCCTTGTTGTTTTAGGTTTTGACTTACTCCTGGGTGGTGGGCGATTGTGCGGTTGAAGTATCACACAATGATTTGTGGGTTTTGACACCATTTTTAGATTATTACATGTGTATGTATTCATATATGAGTTACCATTGCTGGATTTATATTTTTATCATGTTCATATTTAATTTTATTTGAATCAAAAACTATTTTTGGTTTCAATTTTCAAGTGATTGATTTTTAACTGTCATTTCGGTGTGAAAATTCTTCTTTTTTGTGTTCATTCTATATTGTTCCAATTGGGTTAGTTTTTATAAATCATGGAATGGTTTTAGAAAAATGTTTTAGTGCTTAAAATTCTGTTTTATGGTAATATTGGTATGAATTTGGGATTAAAATAGGAGTTTTAAATAGATTTTATGTTCAATGTTTTTTTATACTTTGTTAACTTGTTTTATAGAAACTATAAGTGTTTTATTCAGTTACACAAATGGTGAAATGAGTATTTGGAAAACTCTTTGACTGTGTGTGAAAAGAACTATTGTTTTTATGTGTAAATTGAATTTGATATCATGTGGAATTTTTTTGAGAAAAAAGATAAAACATTGGTATATAGGTGGGTGGACGTGTAGAAGTATGCAAGTGATCTGGAGTGGTTTTGTCCATATTTCACAGAGCAAGTCGGATGTTGAAAACACTAAAAAACAATAATTATGATTATTTGAGACCACTATGCTTTGGTTATATTTTCTACTGGTGTCTTGTACCCATGAATGGAACTTTTTTTGGTTACTTATTCATCGAGGTACAAGGTGCCTGGGGCCCACAGCTAGCGAATACCTAAGGGTATTCCTGTGACAAGTGCTTGTTGACTCTTTGGTATTTACCAATATCTTATTCTGTGTTTGGATGGAAAATTCTTTATATTTCATGTTTTATTTAATATTATTCATTTTTTAAGGTTAAACCTTTGAAAAATATTTTCCTTTAAAAGTTTCACTTTAGAAATTGTTGTGACCATTCCTTGTTTACTAAAACATTCAAGCCTTTTATCTTCTAATGATTATTACATGGAATATTATGGTGGTGTAATGTTGTGTTTAGGATCACACCCTACTTATACCATTTTGTGTAAGTAGACTTGATTTTGTTTGATTTAGGTAAATTCAATGTCCTTAGAGATGGTGGTTTGGGTTGAAAGCTCTTTCCGTGGTGTAGTGTTGTTGAGAAGACTTGGGGGTGTTGTCCATTTTCTATGTGGTGGTTTTTATGTGGTAGTATCTACTCAATTATAGTTTTGTACAACTTGGTTCATTTTTAAAACCTTTCATTTGTTTATGAATATTAATTATGGATTGTTTGGTTGGTAATCTTTAGACCCAGTTTATTTAATATTTTCGGTTATTTAATGCATCTAATCTCCGGGAAACCATTCCTAAACCATTGATTATTTTACACGGGAACGTTTTCCACCCCATGAGAATTAATATTCCATTTGGGACATTCCATGGATGGGTTCGAGTGCCAGTTTTGATGGAGACTATATTTACATTCGGACAAAATGGTATCAAAGGCAGGTTCAGCTCTTCGAGATATGTTATTATTTAGGATGATTCTAGTTAGACAAGATCTTGCACTTTTGAGGATCTGATTTTTGTTTATGATTAGGGTTCCTGGCCATCACCACTCATGAAAACCCTCGATTAAACATTGGATTTTGGGAGTTTTTGATTTAATTCAATTCCAGGTGGGACATGTAGTCTGTAGACTGCACGTAGACATAGGGTGGGAGGGAAGTGGTCATTTATTTCATTGTTGTGATGTTTTAGACTTATTTATATTTTATTTAACTATTTATATTTTTCAAAATTGTTTTACTGATGAATTCATTTCTACCTTTTTCCTTTCTTAGAAACATGCCTCCACGAAAATCTCACATGCACCAACATGAGGACACTAGAGAGAATTCTACCACACCGATTGATCAAAAGATAATAGAAGTTATGGACAAGGAGGTCCAAGCCCTAGGAGAATAGTAGATCCCACACCTTCTCTAGATAGAGAATATGATTCTGGTACTCATAATGACAATGCCCAAGAGTTCATAAAGAACAAGCCTCTCATTTTTTGAGGTATCAATGAACCCATGGAAGAAGAGGAGTGGATCAAGAAGATCGATCACATGATCAAAATTCATGACACACCTGAGGAGGCTAGGGTGATGTGTGCCTCTTTTTTAATAAATGCGCCTAGTCAAGTGGAGGGAATTAGTTCTTTTAGCTAGGAATCATGAATAGTTGAGCTGGATGGACTTCACTGTTACCATCAATGACTAGTACATCCCTAAAGACATAGAATATTCTTGATCATGAGATTTTATGGATCTGGTTCAGATGGATATTTTAGTGATGAAGTATGCCAACCATCATATTGATATGGTCGCGTATGCTATGGAAATGGTATCCAATGAGTAGATGAAATCCCATAAGTTCATGAGGGGTTTGCAGCCAGAGATATATTGTCATGTTTTCTTTTTTCAATTATTGACTTATGTAGAGGTGGTTGACTGATATTGTATGGTAGAGATTGACTGAGAGAGGAGATTTTGTTTCTTTATGATTTTATCAATGATGGGAAATGGTACTTCATATATAATAAGAGGATGTGGTAGGAATAGTGGAATAATAGAGGTAGTAGTATAGGCTTCTCTTCCTTAAATATTTTATCTATAGATTCTGAGGTGAGGGCCATTGTGTGCCACCAGTGTGGGACTCCAATGCACACCTGGCCAGCATGTACATCTCCTCTGAATCCTTATTATGAATTAAGAGTTTTGGGGAACTTGTAATGCTTTGTAGGTTGTAAAGCCCTCTCCTGAGTGGGGAAGGATCAATGGATTCTAGGGTAGTTCCAGCTCACTCAGTGCCTTCGAGTAAGGGGGATATCAGTTTGTTGGTCCTCGAAGAAGGTCCAGATCATCTTAAGGGAGGATCTAGTTCAGGGAAGATCCATAGGAAAGTAGTTGATGATTGGATGAGATGAGAAATCATCATGCAGTGGAGTTGGCACCAGCGAGACTGGATGCAGGTCCATCAACTGCTATAGGTACCATTATCATTGCATCTTCTATAAATGTTCCTCTTTTAGATATTGGTTCTTCCATTTCATTTATATCTTCATGTATTGTGAGAATTCTAAAATTTACAATAGTGCTATTGTCTTTTGTGATGGATTTGGTGATGCCATTGGGAAAGAAGGGGAGCAGGGTCTCAGGGGTCTATTGTGTTCACTTACCACGACTGGGGTTGAGATGGAGTGGGACCTCATGGTCCTGGATATGGAAATTTTTGATATAATCCTTGGAGTGGATTGGCAGGTGAACATTCATGTGAACAACAATTTCTATAGGTGGTAGGTGAGTTTCACAACACCAGATAGAAACCCTCATGTTTTTTATGTGTAATGGGATCCTCGGCCGGGTCATCTGGGACCTCCACTACCAGAATTGGGAAATATTATCTTATAGTTATCATCACTCGTTAAAGAGTAAAATTTTATTTATCCTAAGAGTGAATTAACTAGCATAGTGGATGAGTTCTCAAAAGTATTTTGAGATGATGTTTTAGGCTTTCCCCTATAGAGGAATGTTCAGTTCTAGATTGATTAACAACGAGGAACATAACCAATATCTCTAACATCATATCATATTAACCCGCATGATATAATATAGTTAATGATGTAGATAAAAAATTTTAAATTCAAAAGATTCAATTGCCTGAGCATCACTCCTTGGGCCACTCCTGTCCTATTTGGGAAGAGGCCAACGGATCCCTCTGGCTTTGTATTGACTACCGGAAGATGAAAAAGATAACCATCAAGAAAAATATACTTTTTACATAATAGATGAAATGATTGATCAGTTGATGTGTGTGATGTGATATTATATGATAGACATTAATTTGGGTTACCACCAAATTAGGGTGAAAGAATAAGATATATCGAAGTCATCTTTCTGAAGCAGGTATGACCACTTTGAGTACTTTTTCATGAATTTCAGATTGACCAACGCTCCTACAATTTTTATGGAACTCATGAATATGTTATTCCATCAGTATCATGACTCCTTTTTTGTAGAATTCGTCTATGAAATCCATTTATACTATGGATCTGTGGAGGATCATGTGAATCACTTCTGGATTGTGTTGAGCCCCTTGTGTGATCATCACCTTTATGAAATGTAGTCCAAGTGCACTTTATAGATCAGAGAAGATCTATTTTTGGGTCATGATATATTAGCGTTGGGGGTTTTAGTGGACCCTATGAATATCAACATGGTGATTTCACAGGAGTTTCTAAATAAACTGATCGATATCAGATGTATCATCATCCAATTGTGTTATTATAAGTGGTTGTTCGTGATTTCTCTTGGATTGCCTCACCCATGACTGCACTCACCCAGAATTGGTTGAAGTTTGTTTGGGTCCATAATTCCAACCATCATTCTAGGATCTTAATTAGTGGTGAAATACTACCTCCATTTTGACCTTTGTAGAATCTGGAAAGGGTTATGTGGTGTGTTTTAATGTTTCATGTATGGGTCTTAGATGCGTGCTCATGGAAGATGATCATGTGGTGGTGTATGGATCTCACCAACTCCAAAAATGTGAATTTATTTACCTAGCCCAAGACATGGAGTTTGTATCGGTGATTCTTTCTTTGAAGAATTTGTATCACTAATTATTTGAGGTGAGAATTGTGGTTTACTCTAATCACAAGATATCATCCTACATTTTCTCACTTAAGGATCTTAATATGAGGCGGCACTGTAAGATCAAATACTTTCAGGTATTGGACATAAAAATCATCTATACCCAAGGAATGTCAAATTTTTTGGGTGATCCCTTGAGGAGAGATCCAGTGATGGGTTTGAGGATTTGCAGTGATGAGTTATCTCTAATGGGGCTCTTTGCTAAGATACATGTGGAAACCAAAGAGCACAGTGGAGGTGCGTTCTTCGGGAGGGTTTAGTTGACTTTATCTCATTTATAGATTATTCAGTAAGACCATCCCACTGTTGATATATGTCAATGGTTCATGACATTACTTCATGGTGGGGAGACATATTCTATATATTATTTTTCTCATGAGGGAATCCTCTGATTTGAGGGCTATTCAGTGGTGATATTTTCACTAATAAAGTTGATGATGTAGGATAGCCATAAATCTAAGCAGGTCATTCATCATAGGGATACCAAAATGTACTATGATGTTGACCAGCTGTTTTGGTGGCCCGGTATGAGACAGGACATAGCTGACTTCGTTTTCAAGATGCTACACATGTCATATTGTAAAAGTAAAGAATAAAAGGCCCCCTAGTTTACTCAAACAATTACCCATTCCTACCTGGAAGTGGGATGATTTCATCATAGACTACATTCTTATCTTTCTTCATACACCTCCTGGTATGAATTCTATATGGGTAGTCATTGATTGTCAGACCAAATCATCCCACTTCATTTTGATCATAGATTTAGCTAATGTGGATGTGTTGGGATGATTGTATCATCATGAGGTGGTAAGTCTTCATGGTGTGTTGTCAGTAGTTGTCTCAGATATAGACCCATATTTAACTTCTTAGTTTTGAGAAGGCCTTCATTAAGTCTTGGGTACTCAAATTAAAATGAGCATGGAATACCATCCTCAAACGGATGGTCAAACGGAGCCGGAAAATTCAATTTTGGAGGACATTTTCTGGGAATGTTTTTTCACAATGGAGGTTACTAGGTTCGTCATTTGTGATTGGTTGAGTTCGATTGTAATAACAGTTACCAATATTCTATATAAAGGGATCCTTTTGAGTTACACTTAATTCGGCCTTATCAGTCCACTCTATGTGGGGATGAGGTGGGTTAGACCTCAGAATTGGGATCGGGCCTTGTGCAAGAGACATATGAGAAGTTCGTGTTCATTAGATAATGGTTATTGATAGTTCAGATTCAACATAAATACTATGTTGATAATATTCATGAAAACATAGAGTTTTCTATGTGTGATTGGGTATTTTTGAATGAGGCCCATCTTCTAGGATATCGTCAATTGGGATAGTATGGAAAGCTGACACCAAGGTATGTGATATATTTTTAAATCCCTATGTATATTAGAAAGATAGAATAAAAATTATCCACTCTCAGTCATTTGACATCTATTCAGGACTTATTCCATGTATCCCAACTTAATAATTACAATATAGATCTTTCCAATGTACTGAATTGGGAGGAGTAAGAGAGAGAGCCTGATTTATTAGTGTTCGAGTAGCCATTGCAAATAGTGGATTCCAAAGAGAAGGTGATTTGTTGAAAGCATATACCTATAGTCTAGATTATTTTTCAATAAGGGAAGTATGTGCATTAGAAATGGGAGAAAAATTGTTGGGTTTAGAAATATATCCCTTTGTTTATTCATATCAAGCTTCGGGCTGACTTTCTGGAGGCAAAAATTCTTTCATGGTGGGGATAATTATCACATGATTTCTTTAGTTTCATTTATTCTTTTCTCCTATTATTTTCCATCATTCCCCATCGGTTTCCCCATGGGTCCCCCTTGAAGTTGTATCAATAGTGAATTATTTTGGGTGGACATAACATGTCTTATAGTTTATGTGCACGGTTTACTAAACCGTGCAAAACCTCTAGGTCATCAAAAAATTATTTATAATTTAATGTTTTTCATTTCATGTATAATCGTAGTGAAAACATTTCTTCCCAAGTTTTTTCTTTACGAACATAGACGGGTTCCAAAATCCCTCAACCACATTTAGAGACCAGTTTAAAGGGGTTTTGGTGGAGAAGACTTCAAGGATTCTCAAGTATGTGATTTGCATTCCCTGTTTCTTCCATTTCCATAGGGTTTTCCCTTATTCATGAATCTCTAGAACCCTAGAAGCTATGATTTTATAACTAGGGTATCTTTTTTAGTATCTTAGTCCAATATTGTGTTTTTTGGTTTCTTTTAACTCCCTAATGGGGAGACAGTGGTGCAGATGATGTATCGCTAAAAGATTTTAGTTTTTTATACTTTTGGTAGTTTATTCAAAGTTTAAGAATTATTAAATGAGTTCTATTTTCTGTATTTATATTTTTATCATATTTCCCTTTCTTGTTTTCAGTTCAATAACTATTTTTTGTATCATTTTTCAAGTGATTGATTTTTAACTTCCATTTTTGTTTGTAAATGTGTGTTTTTCATGTGCATTCTATGTTGCGCTAATTTGTTTTTTCATAATTCATGTAATGATATTATAAATTTCATTTAGTTCTTAAAATTCTTGTTTGGTGTAATATTGGTATGCATTTTGTTTTATTTTATGAGTTTTAAATGGATATAATTTGAAATGATTCGTTATACATTGTTGAATTGTTTTATAGAAAGTCTTGGTGTTTTATTGAGTTATACGAATGGTGAAAAGCATGTTTAGATAATGATTTCAATATCTATAACCTCAATTGGTGTTCTTATGTGTAAATGGAATTTTATAGCATGTGGAATGTGTTTGAGCACAAATAGGGAAACCCAAGTACCTAGGTAAGATGACATGTTCTAGTATGCCATCAATCCAGAGTGGTTTTGTCTCTATTTCACATAGAAAGATTAATGTTGAAAACACTACCAAAAATATAATGATGAATACTAGGGAGCACTAGGTAATGGTAATGTTCCATTCAAGTGTATCATAAATGATAATGGATATTTTTTGTTATTACTTTTACACCGAGTACGAGGTTCTTGGGGCCTACAACTAACTAGTTCCTAGGGGTTTTCTCGTGGCTAGTGTTCGTTGACTATTTGGTAATTACTAATGGCTTATGGTGTGTTTGGATGGAAAATTTAGTATCTTACATGGTTTCTTAAATGTATTCATTCTTTAATGTTTCCCCTTTTAAAACAATTTTCATTGAGGTCCACTTTATAAATTGTTTCTACCATTCATTGTTTATAAAAACTTGTAGGGTTTTTATCATCGAATGTTTGTCACATGAAATATTTGGGAGGAATACTATTCAACTTAGGATCACTCCCTACATACGTCAATGGGTGTATGAAACTTGATAATTTATTAAATAGGTAAATCAAAGGTCCTTGTACACGACGGTTCGAGTTTCTATCTCTTTCCTTGGAGCGGTGTTGTATAGAGGGCTTGGTGGTGTTGTCCCTTTGTCGTGTGGTGGTTATTCTGTTATATTTACTGATCCTTTGTAGTTGTGGACTTCTGGTGTCCTGTTTTAACAATCGTATTCAGTTCTTAATTTTATTTAAGGATTATTTGGTCTATAATTTTTTGATTATGTTAATTTTATGTTTTTGGTTATTTAATACGTCTAAACTCAGGTAAACCATTCCCAAATAATTGTTTATGATACCCGGGAAATTATGCATTCTCATTGGGATAGGTAATTCCCTTTGGACCTTACCATGGACAAAGTTGGGTGCTGGTTTTGGTTTTTACCGGATTCAATTTCTGACAGTTAATGAAATAATCTATAATATGCGACATACATTCAATAAACAAAACACATTTTTATTAAACCTCAACAATCACCTCATTTGATACATTTTCATTCAATCATTCTCCCCAAGAATTGCCTTAGTTCCAAAACATATATATTTGTATTCAATTAGAAGCATATATGAAACGGTTAGACCATTAAGTCCCCATGAAATAATTGAACTTTTTAGTTGTAATATAATCATTCATTTTGACCATGATCATTCAGTAAGGGTGACCCTACTACTCAGGTTCATTTATATTGGCTTTTAAAAAACAACTAAAATATGGCTAACCCAAAGGGTTTAGTTCATATATCATATGGGATACTTTAGTTACAATTTGATGTATGAACCTAATATCATATCCCTAGTATAATTGTGTTTAAATAATTTAATACATAAATTTATATATATAATATTTTATACTCAAATATATATGAGTTATATATGATTGGTTTATCATTTTTTTATTCCAAAATAGCATTGAGTTTGATGTAACACTAAGGAAGAATTAACAAAATGTGATATTCATATCATGGATAACTAATTGATATGATATTTGATGTCACCATTTTTTGGTTTTATATTTAATATACTCGCATAGAAAATTACATTTTAAATTAGATACTATAATAAAATATATATTTAATTTTTATTTGCATTTTAGATAAGTATTATAAATTAATTTTTGGTTTATAGTGTGAAAAAATATCATTAATAAAATAATTTAATAAGACTAAATGTTTATAATTTATACTAATGGGTATTAAATATTAAAACAACATCAACATTTTGAGCATTAATAAAAAACACAGAAATATAAGAGAATATTATGATGGGGATGGAAATATAAAAATTATAATTGAATAATGGGTTAATTTAGTACAACTAGAAATATATGATTTAAAAAATATATATGTTTAGCCGTAGAATTAGAAAATATATATTTTATTCTGACAATAAATTGAAATTTTATTTGTAATTATCCTTTAGATAAAAATTATTCTATTAGATGATAATGAACAAATGTTTTTTCATATACCTGAATAATAAATTTTACTACACAAATAAGATTGATAATGGATTATATATAATGTACAATGATAATCCCATGTGTAAGTTTAAAATATTAAAATATCTAGAGTATATAATTATAACACCACTTTCTTTTAGAATTTTTTTCCTTGAAAATAAATGATAAACACATGAGAAGGCTCTATATGGAAGTGTTTTGTGAATCATTTGATTATGAATCATTTAATACATTATAATATTATTTATTATGAATAATAATCAAATCACCACTAGTAGGAAATGATGGATGTTTTATTAGGACATTAGACATAATATATAGTTATATATTTGAACCATTGATTGTAAAAAATATTTTGTTTTTTATACTTCAATATTTTTATTAACAATCATATCAATTATTGTAATATATTTATTTTATAGTAACAAATTCAGAAAATTTAAATGATTATGGTGTTACATAATATATATAAATTATTTTATTCTTCATTATTATTATATATTAATATCATCCATATGGGGAATATTTATTTGATGTTTTTAATGAGAATATGATAGATTAGAGGATTATTTAACAAACCTATGCACAACTTGCACCTAATTAAAATTAAAGATCTAAAATAATTAATTTTTCCTTGTTATAATGGTTTTAAAAACAAATGTGTAAATTTCTAATTATTATATCATTCATTGTTTATTATATTCTATCATCTATATTCCAAAAAAACAACATTATATATGATTTAGTTAAAGCTAAAAAATATAAATTATGTGCTAAAAAAATTCAAATTTTCATTCATAATTTCTTATTGATCAAAATATTGACTGAATCAGAATGTGTTTCATATAATTAGACATTAATATTTAAGGTTCTTATTTTTAATTTAACCTATGGAAAATATAGGATTTTTTTCTTTATAATACAAATATATAAAAATTTTATGTTTCTCAATAATGTGTAACAATTGAGATGTAAAATAATAATCATTGTAAGATCCGGAACGTTCTTGGAGGTATATACATGTTTAAAACATGGTTAAATATCCTTTTATATTCTTAGTGAAGTAGTTCATAGGTGTATGGGATGATTTATAGGTGTTATGAGTGCTTTTTAAGTGAAATAGGGATGAAATGGCCTTCAATTAACTGTTGCATGGTTGGCGTACTGTTAGTAGTAACAATGCACCATAACTGAACATGACAAGGGCTATAGGTTCCCCTTTTGGAAATCATGCAAGGAGGGGACTAAAACTATTCAGGCATGGACATATCCATCCTACATAGCTAGTACACAGTTCTTTAAACTATGCAGACTCACAATAAATCATGTGACTCAGGACCCCTCTTGTATAGATGGTTTCACACGGTAGGTGCACGGTTTAGAAAACAACACAACAAAACAATTCTCCTCATTAAAGAAGGAATTTAAAAACTTTCCCCTTATGATTTTTGAAACCTTGCATGATTATCCTCCAATTTCACTTTACAGTAGCATGGGATATGAACCATTCATCGCCAAACAATGAGGGGATGTTTCCCCTTCCATTCAAAGGGTTTTAGAGTTCATTTAAGTGAAAATTAAAGCTTCAGATATGTTTTTGACTAGGTATCCTTCAATTTTCAGGAAGTGTCATAGTGTGCAGTTTCCTCTCTTTCTAGAGCTCTAAACCCTTAATTTTACAAAAAAAATTTATTAAAGGGATTGATCCTGATTTAGTATGAATAAAGGGTTCCATTTAGATGAGCGGTTGTCTACTATCATGAGTTAGGTGGTCTAAAAGATTTTTTCCATAGTCTTGATGTGTACATATGTATTTATTTATTATTTTTTTATGACATGATTCATTTTAATTTCCATTGGTATGGGAGTTTAATTTTTTCGGAGATTAAGGTGTGTTACCTTTCATGTCCCCTTTTGGTTGGTTAGCGATCTGGAACCAAACCTAGGGATACCCATCTGATTGGTCAAACTCATGATAATGGTTAGAATAATTTAAAATGTATTGTTAGTGAATTCATGGAAATTAATTGTTTGGATTTTGTGTATCTAATGTGATTTTTAAGTGGATGGTTGAAATGGCCATATGCATGCATTGTCAATATTCTATGGTGTCTTTTAAAAATGTTTTAAATAATGCCTATTAGATTTTTATCTTCTCATGTTTTTAAAGGAAGGGAAAGGATTCTTTGAAAGTGGGTGACATAATAAATGAAGGTTTTCACATCAAGGTGTTTCAAAAAGTGGGTTTTCTAAACATATTTAAATTGATGATTTGAAATGGGGGTATGTCCCCTTCTTGTGAGAATGTTGAATGATTATTTTAATGGTTTGAAATTTAAGGGAAATACATTGGGCATGGATTTTTTTATATAAAAGTTAGAACTGTATTTTAAAGGGGTGGAATCATGATGGTCTTATATAAATATTGTGATTGTTTTTTAATATGGACTCTGAATAGAAGATATGATAATTGATTTATATTTGTTGATATGGAATAAGGGGTGTTTATTTTAATTTAAATATGTATTTAATTGAAAAATGGTTAATTTGTTTATGGTTTGTTACATTAATATGGAATATATGTTGAATGAACTATGGTTTGTAAATGGTATAAGTGTTCATTGGGATATGTTTTGTGAATGGTATGTTCCTTGAATGTTTTTAGTAGTATGTGATCATTTCTTAGTAGTATGCGAGGTATTATACATGAGTCTATATTCACATGGGCTGGGATAGATTGAGGCACTAAACCGCAACCCTATAATGTATGGAATAGGATGTCAGACTGAGGCTATATGCCCCTAATTGTTACAAGTGATGAGACTAACTGGAATAAGGCTCCGAGGTATGAGTAATATATTGGTTGTGAAATTTTTCACTAGTGATATTTGAAATGTGGTATTCCACTTATGCATAGTTTTTATAATAATCATTTCATGTATTGTTTTTGATGAAAATGGATAACCCACGTAACAAATACTGAAAGTGGATAAATATAATATTGCTAACTATTGGAACTGATTTTTACACTCTTATCATTCTGTAACTAATTAGTGATAATATACAATTTTTGTAATGACTTTTTATTACATTAGACAATATTGGTGGTGGCCTACTGATTTATAATAACACCATTCTTATACCTCTATATCACTTTGGTACTCAAGGAGATGATACATGTTTCCAGGTACATGTTCATGGAATCTTCCTTGTGTATAGTTATCCAATGGGTTATTGGTAAAAGAATGGTAAATCAAGAAATTGTTGGGGATCTGCTCCATGATTGGGATCTTTGGTGGTTCTTGTTTAGGAATTTATTTGTATTAATTATGTATTTGTAGTGTCTTCATCATATTTTTGTAGCATGTGATGATTTGTTATTTATATGATTTTTCTGTATTTTTTTGTTGATGTTTTTTTGTTTGTTCATGTTACATCTATTTTGGATTCACTCTGATATGAGAGTATAGTATTTTATTATATGTACATAGACATGCATTACTATTTTTTGTCCTCTTCTGTATGAGGAGGTAAACCTGAGTTAATATGGAAAACTAGCTCGAGGCACCATTTATAGTGGCTACCAAGACTGTAAAATTACATAGTGGTGTCCTATGTGATTTCTTTTGTCTTAATATTTTAGAATTTTAGATAAGAGACATCGATTTTTTTTATTTGTGCTATTGAGATCATTCCAAGGTTTATTTATCCCAATGAAAAAGGAAAACAAAAGTTTCTAGAGGTGAGAAATGATGTATGATTTTTTTCATTTACAGTTGACTGATACATCCACCTCGGGTGGCACACATGTATATTATTTTATTGATTTATAAGGTTTAATATATTAGAATGATATGGAATGGTATTATATATGAGTTTGTGTATCATTCTAGTCATATTGGATTGATAGTCTATCCATATGTTTCTACTGATTGATAGTTTTTCGGGACTCACATGTTTATAGTGTGATTTCATTTGATGATTTAAGCTTCTTAATCATTCTTTGAAATGGTTGTCAATGAAAATGATTTTCAATTTGAATTTGTAAAAATATTGAATTTTTTAATATTGGGTTTATAAAAATGTTTTGACGTTTTAAATGCTTGGGTTTTGAAAATGGGAAATTTTGAAATGGGAACCTTTGGTTTTTAAATGTTATTGATTAATTATGAATGGGAATAGAAAATAATAGAACCTATAGTGACAATGGAAATGGGTATCCCTATATTTGCGATTTTACCTTGTGTATGGGTGGTTTTGGTAGTGATAATGAATTATTTTGTGACCTTTGTTGTGGTTCATAAAACTATGTGGGGTTTTACATTTCATAAATGGGATGTTCTTCTTGTGCCTTCGATATAGCTATGGATTCAGCTGATAAGATGTTTTCTGAGAATGTGGGTGTGGAAACTTTTACTTTTTGTGGCCATGAGAGTAATGTTTTGGATGATATTGGGGTTGGTTTTTAGTACCAATGTGTGTGTATGAGTATCCTTGGTGTTATCCTTGGGTAAATGTTAACAGGGTTTAGTTAAATTTGGTGTATTTTGGATTTGGTTCTCTAGTGCTATATGTGAGAAGTGATTTTTTTGAGGTATAATGTTTATGTATTTGAAATAGATTTATTTACCTTTTCATTATGTGACCATAGTTTAGGGAGTCGATATCATATGACTTTCATTGTGTCCAATGAGAGAAATCATTTGGGGTTTCTAGTTCCTTTGGGTTTTTATTGACCAGGTATACATTTTGGACATTGAATGTGTCACATAGAGAGTGTTTTCTAGTCTGGGTAACCCTATGGGAATAAGTTAAAATGAATATTGGTTTTGGAGATGAAAAACTAGTTTTGGATGTGTAATTAATCTTGATAAATTTAGGGTAACCTCTAGGGAGGACAATCAAGTTTCAAGGTTACCATGAAATACGAAGCATTGTTGGTTGAAACATAGGTGGAATTAATAAATGGTTCAGTGTGTAGTCATAAAAAAGTGTGAGAAATAAAAGGCTTTGATGAGTTATATGATCATTTATGTGCTGGAGAGGCATGATTCCATTGGGGATGGGAAAAAAGTTGGCTTAAGATAGGTGCATATCATTCTTTATTGTGATCATGGTGGAATGTTTAGGTGACACGTGAGATGGTCGTGTTGTGGATAGTTGTTGTGGTTTCTGTGTTTCCTTATAATCCATTATGTTCATTATATAAGAACTCAAGTGGGGAAATAGAAATGGTAAAAATAAAATGTTCAGGAAGGACCTCTTCGAAGAGGGTCATGATGTGATAGAGAATTGTGTTGGAAATCCAATTTGAGGTACGGTGACTAATTTTTAATGAGAAATTGGTGGGAATTTAATCCCAATGATTTAAACCGATTAAGGTGTCCAAATGATGGAGGCAACACTACTGAGGGATAGCCTTTGTGGAATTCATTAAAAAATTATTAGCATACTATTAACCTATTTTCAATCATTCCCAATATCATGAAATCATACCATGTACGCTGACAGTGATTTGGCTTTACGCATAGGTAAATGAATGTGTTTTTGATGGATATGAACCTTCTTAGAGTACACTATCATGGAGTAGTATATTTGGAGATTTATAGTGTTGAATACAACATCGATCGATTGAGGAAGAGGTACTCAGGATGAACTAGATATCGACGAATGTATTGGGTACCATTATCAAGAGCTGAGAACAGGTAATGGGTGATGTTTTCTATGTTTCTCTGGTGGAATCCATATATCCACATCAAAATTTTTGTTTCATTCTTGTGGTGGAATCATAATTTGGGGTTGTTTTAATTTTATAATATAATGGGTGAAGATGACACTTCTAATATGGGGAGTGATATGTAAGCCATCAATGTGTGGAGCATGTCTGGAAGTGGATGTGGTCACATTGGGTTGAAAATAAAAAACATACGAGTAACATGAATGGATTCCTCAAGAATGGTTAGGGGGCCCTTGTTTTGGTGGTTAATCAGTACAAGCTCTGACTTTTGGTTTGGCATGAATCTAATATAAATATTAGTTTCCATGTTAGATTCCTTGATGGGCATTATGATCCATGGAAATATTTGACTGTAATTTTAGTTGTGTCTTAAAACTTATTAGGGACTTGGTAATGGACTCAAATATATGTTTCTAAGTGAAATTGTAAATCCAATACTTGTTAATTAGTCATGTTCATTTTATTTTGTTACATAAATAATGTGATTTTGGGTGGTTCTACGATGTCTTGGTCAGTGAAGTTCGGCTAAGTTATGAAAAATGTTTGAAATTTGTGAGTAGTAAACCACAATATAAGGATTAATTGGTATGATAAGGGAATTTGAAAATGTCGAAGGGTATTGAGAGAGGACCTATTCATCCATAGTTGATGTTGGGGAAATATGATATTAAGTTACAAAATTTGATGTTTTCCATGAAGCATGATGATATCTAGGAGAGTGATGTGTGCCTTTGTGGAGGACTTTGAGAGGAATTCATAGAAAAACACTTGTAGGTTCATCTGATGATGGTGGAAATCCTTAAGTAGGAAATAACCATGAGAATGTGAAATGGATATCTTGTCTATTGTAGAGTTTGAGTGTTTTGTAACCAATCATTTTGCGATTTCCTGAGATTTTTGGTAAGAGTAAGGAACATGGTAAGTATAGGCCACCTCCAGTTTACTGTTTTAATCGAAAGTGTGTTACAGAAACAAAGGAGAATATATGACTGGTCAAGTTATACATAGTAAAAAAATCGAAGGAGAAGGTGTATCCATCCTAGGTGGTTTCAATGGAAATGATGAATGCCAATTTTGGATGTATTTCCCATTAATGTTTGGGAATTGTGATTTGGTAAACACATCAAGAATGTTGTAGGAGTAGAGTGGGGGGGCTCTAGTGTTTTTTTATAGTGAAGGTTCCTAGAATTGAATGATGGTGTTTTTGATTTAAGGTTCATTCCAGGAGATAACTATATTGTGAAGGTGGTATATAAATGGCATTAGATGTTGAATGGGTTGGATGGGATCCGGTGAGTGACATCATTCTATTTTGGTTTGGGTGATGAGTATCGACATGGGATTTGACCGGTTGAATATCTAAAGTTGAAGGTTATGCTTGTTTTGTCCTCCAAATGATCGGATATTAGATTAGTTTGTTGGGACCTGTGTTTTAGACCAATTTAGGTAAATTATTTTGGTTGTTAATTTATATGGCCTCATTTATCTGAAAAATATTTTCGTTCAAAAATATATTTTCCATAATTCCTTATAATAGTTTAGTAAAAAATGTGTAATTATAATTACACTCTAATAATTATCTTTTATTAGAGATCTATATATGGTTTTTTTGTGAGAAATATTATTTCAATAGATATGTTCTTTTCATTTTTTATCAAGGCTTCTAAACATACTATTAATATAATTATTAAAAAAACTAAATTATATATAACTAATATATTAGTAAACTAGACTATTTTTTATATTTTTTATTTTTCTATAAATAAAATTTCTTTATTGTATTCTAAATTCACCCACATATAAAGCTATACTCTGGGACCATAAGATATTTCATACTTGATTCCATGTTTTTAGAAACAGTATTGAACAAAATTGTATTATACAATATGTAATTATGCAATCCCAGAATTATAATCATTCATCATTTTTTGATTTTTATATTCCATAAATTTATCTTAGTGAACACAATAACATCGGTCATTGGATATAAAAAAAATTAATATCTCATCCTTTTGATTCTATTCATAAATAGGATTATTTATTTCCATCATCATTTTCCCAGATGTGTGACTAGAAAAAAAATTAGGTTGAATTATGTTGATTAAGTGTATGAATATTTTTTAATGTCCTTTAAATATTTATCAATATCTCAAATATTAACAAACCATCACATATATTCTTATGATATCTCTCTAGATTATGAATATTTATCACTGATTAATGTTTTGAGAGGTTTAGAATAATTTTCTTATAACTACTCTAGTTTTTTATTAGACCCTTTAAATAATATGTTTGGGGATAATGTAAGTGTTCTATAAGAGTTTCATAAGTTGTATAAATGTGATATTCATATATTAAATATATTAAATTAAAAAAACTTTAAATCTTTAAATAATTCTTTTCCACTTCAATATTCTCTTAGATGTGAAAACAATGACCCTGTTTAAATTTGAAATGATAGTTTTCTCTTAATTCGAGTTAATTATCATTGAATTTGACCCAAGGATAATCCACTATCATGGAATTATATTAATGAATTAATTAAATATAAAATTAGTTTAATCATAATAATTGTTTACATAATGTCTCTACTATAAATATCTAATAACATAATTCTATACAGTTAGTATGATTACCCTGAGAATTTAGAGGTCGGGAGATCATCTATACATAAAGAATATTTGATGAAAATTATTAGAATTTAAGGATTTTTGATCAGATTCGGATAAACTCATTAGTTTATAATAAAATTGACGGGATATCAAATGACATCTTTTTTGTCCCATTCATCCACAATTATTTATCAAACATCTATTTATGGATTTTATTTGGGTATTTATTCACAATTTAATATTGATATGTTTACAAATTAAATCTATTAAAAAATTAACCATGAATCAACATTTTTTAATTCCAAATTAATTTAGGATTTTCCCCTGATTATAAACTGGTTAACGTTTTTCCTCTAATAATAATATAATATATTTCGTTAAATTTTTATACCTCATGATAAATGGATAAAATGATAATGGAAATCACATCTCATTCACAATGTTGTTTAATGGTTATCTCCATATCTTTTCCACATTCATAATTATCACTCAATTCACTGTAGATGATTTAATGAATAGATATTTTGTTCCAATCATTTTTAAACATAGCTAATCACTATACTTGATTGATTTAAATGATAGTTGTATAATTTTGTGAGGATACATCTTCAAATGTGGTACATCATGGTTGGTGATGTTTGGGAATTTACATTACCCTACAGAGCTTCCATGTGAAATACAATAGATCATTATATTCTATTCTTTAGGAAGTGGGGCCCAAACAGGATTCCATGCATGTTATTGATCTTGTCAAATGTTCTTTTTGATTATTTTGGTAAAATATGTATAAAATATGATTAAAACTATTAATATTCTGATTGAATAATGGAATATATAAAATTCCCACAATTTGGAATGTATTCAAGAAAAAACAATACCATGTACCATGGATGTTGTGTTATTAGAGTTTCCAACTGTGTTAAATACCATTCATTGGTTTTGATGGGAAAACATGCCATGTGACCAAATATGGAAATCACGGTGTGTACAGGAATTTAATTTTGTAGATGTTTAAAAATTCTACACAGTCGGGAATGCCTAGGAAAAATTTTGTGTACATCCAAACGGAATTTAACTCGGGTTGTGAGGCACATCCTGAATACAAAACCTAACACTACATTATCTGAATCTCATTACATGATTCAAGTAATTTATTATATTCATTCCATTCATAGTGGTTGTGAACAATATATTATAGGAATTTTGTTACATGTCATGCTTTTAGTGGATACACTATATACTTTCCTTTCATTTGGATCGGAACTATGTGGTTTACTACATTAGAAGTTTTCTACATTAGATGTGACATTATGTTGATTATTGTATTTGGGTCTGATCATCACAGCCTTTAATGGGATTGTTAGACCCAAATTGGTGAGACACTATCAACATATGGGTCTCCTATATCCCATATGTGAGTATAATTGGTACTCCCCCATACACTCCTAGGATGTGGGTCCTCTATCAAGGTGGTTATTAATCCAATGAGTATGTCCTTAGATTTGGGGGATCCATCCATTATAGTTTACATTCCACTAGCCGGGATGTCCAATGGTGAGGTTTTGGTAAACGATTATGATTCAAATGATGTTGTTTAGGTATAATGGGATCTATAATTATTATTATAAATTTTTTTTAAAAATATAAGTAGAATGAGATCATAATGTATGCGTTAATTGTATTGTTAACAATATCTATGATCTATCATCTTTACACCCATTATTATAGTTTTGGGATCACTCTCTTTAAATAATTAATATTTTGCGGATTTAGGTAATTTCTATAGGGTATGTATATGCTCACCGCCAGATGGTTTTTTCGCATACATATCTTATCTTATGTAGATGTTTTTTATTTTGATGGAGATCTAGTTGGACCTAGTGTGGGTGGTTAATAGCAGTACATGGTGCTTGTTGGAGAAATATTATTGTCACATTTGGTATTTCATGGAGAAATAATTTTTTCTCTTAGTTTCATGTGCTTCCAAATTTTAGATTGTTGGCCTTATATTTTTCCACTTTAGTCATGTTATGTAATATCATACCACTTTGAGTGATATTATATTTTTGGCACGATTTCAATATTCATGTTGTGTTCTTTTTTGAATTAATATAATGGAAATGGTTATACATGTTTATGTGTATAGTAATGTTAGACTAGGAACTTTCATATGTGTGATATGATTTCACAATTCTAGTAACCAGCCCCTATAAAATTGAATGATGGAATCGAGTGTCACTATAATTTTAAAACCATCAAGGTATTCCCTAGTAAGATTAATAATGATAATGTGGTAAAAATTATGATGTCATATGAAGGCTTTTGAAGATAGAATATAATTTATGGATTGGTTTTTGGATATTTTTTTGATTTTTTTTTAAGGTTCATTGTGTTTACCTCTCATTATAGGGACACTAATGATAGTTTGGTAGTCATTGTGTCCATTCACTCTAACTTTTATAACATTCTTCTTGAATCAATAAATCAATAGGCTAAATGAAGGTAAAACAATTATAAATATATAATATTGGAATGGTATTTAGTCGATGTATATTTCATGAGTCATCTCCCAATATATCATCCTTAACTATTGTATATATTAGCTACTAAGGTATACCTCAATATAGATATACAACACAAATTTAATGATAGTATCATGATGATTATATTATAAATGAGGTCTCAGTTTAATGACATGGATATTATTTTATTCCTCTATGTGGACAACAGGCGGTACGTCCAACCATCGATTTATGAATACACCTAACTGTGGGATAAGTGGTAGACTTTTTTTCAATTTATGAATAGATGTATGTTTAAGTATTACTAGATTATTTTTCACATTAACTGATTCTGCTTTTTGAGTTTTAAAGACTGGGGTTATCATAGATCCTAGGATATCCATACCTATATAGAGTATAGGACTACCCAGATTTTATGGTCTGTGTATTCTATAATGTTCAGACCCTTACGTACAATATGGTTGATCCTGAAACTATCCTTCTCCATGGAATTTAATGATATCGTTAGATATTGAATACATAAAGGTTGGATGAGTCAACTCTTCCTTGAACTTATTTCAATAGACTCTTTTTGGAGGAGTATTTTTTAGAAAATATGTGATCCGTTCACATTTATAAGATTTGGGAGCTATAGATTGGAAGTATAATAGTTATTTTATATGATAATATGTTTATATACATCAAATGACTTTGTCTTTCTATTTTCCATGATAAAGACTTTTTAGAAACCAAATATTTTCCATATTAAGCATCAAGATATTTTAGATAGATCACTACCCCTGTGCATCCCAACCTACGTAAATGATTCGGAGCAAGCCATATTTATGTGGAAATTCCTAGCAGGGGGATATAATGTTTTTGGTGGAATAAACATATAGAAATTTTTGGGTGGTCATGAACGACCACTGATAGTAGTAGAGTCACAAAACCATATAGTAAGATGCATACTTATTCTCTATAATAAACTAGAGCATCATCTACTCAGGGCTCTGTGATGAGTTGTTGTAACATACCAAGTAATTAATGAATAATAGATATTTTTATCTATTCCTATTAATTAATTAGATAGTGTTTTAGAGGCTTAAAAAGAATATAAATCCAATCTTAATCATGGAATACAATAATATTTTTAAAAGATTGTTTTACTGCATTTTAATGAAAAACCATTTTTAAATCTATCTTTTCACAATTTTATAAGTTATTTTTTTTCAAAATAAACTTATTCCTTATGATTGGGACATCAAAATTTACTTTGTGTGAATTTTTTGTATTTTTCCGTTAAAGTTCATTTTTTAATGAATAATGAAAATGATGTTTTTTAATTCAAAAACTCTTTTTAATATAATGTATTTATATGATTAGATTATATTTTTAATTGTGTTTAATGTTAAATTAGAATATATTTTTACCATTTAATCCAATGGTGGTCATTTGAATCAATTTCACTTTGAAATTGGACTTAAACTAGTGTCAATCTTTTGATACATATTGTTTCATAAAAACACGCTATTTGTCATGACAGCGGGAATTAATTATTAAATTAATTAATGTAACTTATATGATTTGAATTTTGTAAAATAGAAATCATTTTTGAATTCAGAATATCAAATATAGCTTAGGATGAAGTTTTGGTATTTTTCTGAAAAACATCAATTTTTGATGAATAGTGAAACCACTATGTGGTAGTTAAAGAAACTGATTTTTCATTTAAATGAAACTTTGCCAATTCTGTGATTTGATTTTCAAAAATCCAACATAAATGGTTGTCATTAAGAATTAAAATGTAGTTTAATGACATGAAAATAATTTTTTGGTGAATAGTAACTTTTTTACATCTTAATCGCGATTAGAGCTAATTAGTGTAGTTTAAGTTAAAAATAATGTTTTAATAATATGAGATGAGCTTGACACATGTCCTACCCTCATTGGATATGTCATGGCCGACCAAGAAACTCCATGGGTCAACTTGGGGACCCCATGGAGCCACTTTTGTTGGTAAATGACATAAATAACTTTTTATTTAATGTTAAAGTAAAAAATGACACAAACATGAAATGTTTTACTGAAACAATTTTTACGTGGGGTTATACAAGTAAAATTTTTGACTATAAATATTCACTAGAAATCTAAGAAGATTTCCTACATCATGTTTTTTTATTATTTTTATAGATTAAATATATTAAATTATTTATGTCATCATGATGATGCAGCGATTACCTCATTAATAAAGGATTTAAATAAAATGAAACGATAATTTAATATCTATGACCTACACATACCAAAACCTATATAATGGGTATATTACTAACCCTTATCACCTTATACTCTAATTATATCAATGTGGGACCTCTTAAATCCGAATCTCATTTTAAAATAATGTTACTTTTCTTTACTTTCCAAGAGTGCCCCTCCTCTCCTCTTATAAAAGGCCCCCACCTCTACATCTTTAACCACACTTCCAAAGCCTTTGGCTCAGCCAAACACTACTTATTATGTCTCTCCAAATCCCTCTCTAACTCTTATTATCCTCACTTTGGGATTAAGTCTTCCCAAGGATGCCTTTGAGCTCAAACCAAAGGGAGTTACCCGATTTTAAGGTAATGTCTTCATTTTAGTCCTTTTATTTTATTTTTCATCTCCAACCCCCTAAACTCTTTTTATTAATTTCTTTTGTAACAAATCTAGTATATTCAATATACTTGGATTTTTTATAAGAAGTATTTGAGCTGCAATTACACACACCAACATCTAATGGTTAAAGAACATACTGTTTCCGTGGATGGCCAATTTCTGCCTCCTGAAACGATGATTGTTCAACATTCATTTAACACCATAAAAGGTGGACATTAAAATGAAACTATATTTATATATCATATATAATATGTTTATGTTTTCCTTAAGCTTCTGTATTTTTAATTTTGGGCATACCTTTATGTTTTCCATTATGGGTAAACGCAATATCTTCATTTAAGGAAGTGCGGACTACCGCCCCCTCAAAGTGATTTGATTCATTAATGCCATATGTGGGACGTATAAAGGATGTAATTAATGATTTTATATATGATATTATACTGGAATTATAATATACCATTATATCATTATGATTCCATTCCATAAAATACGAAATAGAAATGAAAGCAGCGTTCATGCGTACGTACGACTTACCATCTCCATGAATGGTGCATTTCATTTCTTACCTCTAAAAGTTTTGTAATATTATAAATGAATTTATATACTGGATATATATGATATATATGATATCTACATCATGATTATAACACTGGATATAATGGATACATGAACAACTTGTAATAATAAAGAAAATATTTTTGGCTCAAGTACCAATGATCGTTAAAACGACCGTTAATAACTTAAATAATTACATAGTGTTCATGACATGGTAATAAGTGATATAAAATGAATAATGAACATGAAAAAGGTTCTTAAGAAATTATAAATTATCTCAAGTTTATTATTCAAGAGGTTAAAGAACGATCGAGTCAAGTCGGACCCGAGGTATGGGACTTCTTCTCAATCTCCATTCATTGAGGCATATTTTGTTTTATACAAAAACTTATTTTATACGATTTATAAACCCCTTCGAATTTTATGTTTATTCAAAAAGAATCTTTTTTATACGAAGAATTTTAAAAAATAACAAAAGGGAATGTTTTTGTCGTACGTATGCGGCGACAACAACTTCTCCGCCGTCGTGACCATTATTTGAGTTTCGGCTTCATCTACAAGCCATACTGCTTTTTTAAAAGAAAAATAAATACCTTGTTTTACTTTTCTTTTATTTTTTTATTGAAAATGGTTTTCATAATGTTTTTATTATATCAATGTGTTTTATTGATATCTTTTGATTGAAATGTGGAAATGTTATGTTTCCTTTATGTATGTTTTATGGGGTACGATTGTGTTATGGTTCTTGGGCATTGTTATGAAGAGAGGTGGTTCCATGATAAACTAAGGGCGGTTGAGCCCAATATAGCTCTCCAATGCATTGGGTAATGTGAAGGAGTGGAACGTTAAGGTTTCTCCGAAGAGATTTAGGAAATATACTGTGATGGGTATTCCAAATGTAACCAAGAGGGTTACTCCCTACGTAAGAATGTTATGAATGCCTCAAGTTACCTTTATGTCATATGATTTCTATGATTTATTCATGATTTGATGAGGCATGTTAAAGTGCTTATGTTTTATGGGTAAAGTATGATTTCATTCTTATGTGTATATGTACCCATGTTTACTTTCCATATTTCTATATCCCTTACTGAGCTTTTTATGCTCATCCCATGTTTTTGAAATGTTTTTCACAGGTCAAGGGAAAGGTACATGATATGATGATAGTGTCGAGGAAGTGTCAAAAAAGAATCCATGTTTTATTTTAAATATGTTTCTGTTGATTGGAAAATTGAATACTATATTTTATGTAACCACTTTTTTTATATGTGGAATGTAAAGAAATTTTTATGTTCTAATTCTATAAAACTCTAAACCTGAAAAGATCCTCAAGGTGTAATCTTGTAATAACTCAAGATTAAGTAAGGTTTAAGGCTGGGGCCTTATAGTTGGTATCAATGGTCGGTTTAGATATCTTTAGGATTTATAATTCTATTAAATGATTATCCAAAAATATTTTTTGAAATGATATATCATTTGAAGATTATCATGTTGCTTCATCTAAGACAAGTTTGTTCAGAATGGTTTTCTGCAGAGGAAACAGGGAAGCAGTGCTAGGAAGGCATACAGAAAGAAATAACCTTCCGAATCAGCATCTTGAGATGGTCAAAATTGGAATTATATAGTTTGTTGCAGTAATGGCGTAGTTGACTCAAGCGATAAATGGTGTTGGTATCCGTGCACGAGATCAGCCAGATCAACCATAGAGGAACATGTCAGTGGTGGAACATTTCATGAGACAACATCCCCCATCATTCAAGGGTTCATCTAACCCTGTGCTAGATGAAGGGTGGATTAAAGCACTGGAGAAGATTTTCGATGTCATGGGGTGTTCAGAAAATCAATTGGTTAGTCTTGATATTTACAGTTTGGAGGGTGAAGCAGATCAGTGGTGGTCGATGGTTAAAAATTTCAGGGAGGATGATGAGATTGATGCTCTCGACTGGGATGAATATAAAGGTATGTTTCTTGAGAAGTATTTTCCTAAATCTGTTCGACTTAGGATGGAAAATAAATTCATGAAATTGAGGCAAGAGGAAGACTCAATGGATACCTATGAATAAAGGTTCACTCGATTGGCAAGGTATGCTCCAAATTTTATCCGAGACCTTGATAGTAAAATCAATCGTTTTTACTCAGGGTTAATGCCAAAATATCGAAGGGCTTTAGCTTCTCGTGAGTTCAAAATTTATGAAAAGATTGTTCAATGTGCTGAGATGGTGGAAATGGAGTTCTCCAATGATCAAGTGTTCTATAACAACCAGCAGAAGAAGCGACCGAGGTGGCAGGAGAAAAGAAGCAATTCTTCAAAAAGGTCTGATGGTAAGAAAACTAAGTTTACAGTATGTGATAAATGTGGTAAAAGTCATTCTGGAGAATGTCTTCTGAATTCTGGAAAGTGCTACCGATGTGGTAATATGGGACATAAGGCTTGTGATTGCACTGAAAAATATCATGGTGATGGTAAGACCAAATTTTATTTACAGTTAGTGAAATGTTTTAAGTGCAATGACATGGGTCACTATGCTAATGAGTGTCTGAAAAAGAGCTCGAGTGATGGGAAGCAGTTAGACTACAAGCAGAAAGGGGTGGTGAAATCATTTTCAACTACTTCAGCAGATGTCGGGCCATCAAATGAAGTTGTATCAAGTACTTTGTTTGTTTTTTTAGATTATGCCAGTGTGTTGTTTGATTCGGGGTCTAAACATTCTTTCATCTCTGAAAACTTTTCTAGTAAAATGGGAATACCATCTCAAGAAATGAATCCTGAACTTGTGGTAAAAACACATGTGGGAAATGTTGAGGCAAATAGAATTTATAAGAATCTTCCTATACTTATCCGTGGAAAGAACCTACTTGCGAACCTTATTTTTTTACCACTAGTAGAGTTTGATGTTAACCTGGGTATGGATTGGCTCTCTATTTACCATGCTAAGATTGACTGTAGAGTTAAAGAAGTTTCTTTTTGGAAATCCTTTTAGTTTGTGTACAAGAACGAACCCTTACTATTAATAAATTATCAAGATGCAAAGAAACTTGTAATATATGGAAATGAATGTTACCTTGCACACATCGTTGAAAACAAAGGAACTATTCAGATTAATGATGTGCCAGTGGTAAATGAGTATCCTGATGTTTTTCTTGATGAGTTTCCTGGAATAATACAAGATCAGGAAGTTGATTTTACTATTGACTTAGTTCCTGATGCAAATCCAATTTAAAAACCCCCTTATCGAATGGCTCAAATTGAACTTTTATAGTTGAAGGAGAAATTGCATGATTTATTAGAGAAAGGTTTCATTCGACCTAGCACATCACCATGGGGTGCTCCTGTTTTATTTGTTAAAAAGAATGATTGTTCAATGAGGCTTTTCATTGATTATAGAGCCTTGAATAACATCACTGTTATGAACAAATATACTTTGCCTCATATCGATGATTTGTTTGATCAGCTCCAGGGAGCTCATTATTTTTCAATGATTGACTTGAGATCGGGGTACCATCAGCTAAAGGTAAAGGAAGCAGATGTTCTGAAGACTGCGTTCCGTACAAGATATAGCCATTATTAATTTGTAGTAATGCCTTTTTGGCTAACCAATGCACCTGCTGTATTCATGGACATAATTAATAGAACATTCCATGAGTTCATGGATAAGTTTTTGGTGGTTTTCATTGATGATATTTTGGTGTTTTATGAAAGTAAAGAAGATCATGAAAGACATTTAACGTTTATTTTGCAAACCTTAAAATAAAAGAAATTTTATGGGAAATTCAGCAAGTGTGAGTTTTGGTTGCAGCAAATTTCTTTCCTTGGTCACATTGTTTCTAAAGATGGGATAACTGTTTATCCTGCAAAAACAAAGTTTGTTGAAGAATGGCCAAGATCCACAAATTTAACTGAGATTTGTAGCTTCCTTGGTTTGTCAGGCTATTACCGAAGGTTTGTTAGAAATTTTTCACGGTTATCTAGTCCAATGACGAATCTAACTCGGAAGGGTGTTATGTTTATCTGGACAAAAGAATGTGATGATTGTTTTCAGGAGTTGAAAAGAAGATTGGTGAATGCTCTAGATGTGGAACTACCTTCCAGGAATGGGGAGTTTGTTATCTACAGTGTTGCTTCATTGAAAGGACTTGGTTGTGTCCTAATGCAGAATGATCAGGTAATTCCTTATGCTTCACGATAGTTGAAAACTCATGAGGTAAATTACCCTACACATGATTTGGAATTAGATTCTGTTGTTTTTGCTCTAAAAATATGGAGGAATCATTTGTATGGAGTAAAGTGTGAAATATATACTGATCACAAAAGTTTAAAGTATATATTAACTCAGAAAGAATTGAACATGAGATAGAGGAGATGGCTAGAATTAATCAAGGATTATGATTGTACAATTCATTACCATCCGGGAAAAGCAAATGAAGTGTCTAATTCTTTGTGTATAAAAAGTAATGCTTTATTAACAATGTTGTGTTTGGAACAAGATCCTTTGGTTAAGGATTTGATGAAATTTGGCATAGAAGTTGTTGGTGCAGGATGTTCTTCTATTTTGTTTCATGTATCAGTGACATGTTCTCTATCAGACAGAATCAAGCAAGAACAGAAGCAAGACAGTGAGTTGCAGAAAAAGGTAGAGCTGTTTCTGAAAGGTAAGTTGCATGAATTCAACATTGATAGTGATTTTGTTTTGAGATTTGGGAAGAGATTGTGTGTGCCTTGTGATTCACAGTTGAAGAGAGAGTTGTTATGTGAAGCTCATAGTTCCCCGTTTTCAGTTTATCCTGGCAGTACTAAGATGTATAGAGATCTGCGGGAGTATTATTGGTGGGATGGAATGAAAAGGGATATTGCTGATTTTACTGTGAAGTGTTTGACTTGTCATCAGGTTAAGGTAGAGCGGTAGTTACCGAAAGGGATGCTTCAGCCTTTACCAGTGCCAGAGTGGAAATGTGAAAACATATCAATGGACATTGTTGTGGGATTACTGAGGACATCTCGAGGTAATAATGCAATCTGGGTTATTATTGATTGCTTGAATAAATATGCTAATTTCCTTGCTATACGAGATACTTTTTCCCCAGATCAACATTCCCGTTTGTATCTTAAAGAGATAGTCAGGTTTCATGGAGTTCCTCTCTCCATTGTATCTGATCGTGATCCTTGGTTTACTTCTAACTTTTTGAAAGGCCTTCAGAAGTCATTGGGTACTGAATTAAATTTTAGTACAACTTTTCATCCTCAATCAGATGGGAAGTCAGAACGAACAATTCAGACTTTGGAAGATATGCTACGTGCTTGTTCGATGGATTATCAGGGATGTTGGGACCAACATCATTCTTTGGTTGAGTTTTCATATAATAACAGTTTTCATTTCAGTATACAGATGGCACCATTTGAGGCATTATATGGGAATCGGTGTCGAACTCCAACTTTTTGGGATGAAGTGGGTGAAGGAAGCTGATGGGACTAGAATTGCTAGAGGAGATGGCAGAAAAAGTTCAGCTGATACAGAAACCCATGAGAACAGCTCAGAGCAGGGAGAAGAGTTATGCGGACAATAGGAGGAAGGATCACTCTTTTGATGTAGGTGATCATGTTTTTCTCAATGTTTATCCATGGAAAAGTTTGATGCGATTTGGTATGAAAGGAAAGCTGAGTCCAAGGTTCATTTGACCATATGAAATTCTGGAGAGAGTTGGATCAGTTGCTTACCGAGTGGCTTTACCTCCGAGTTTATCTCAGGTACACAATGTTTTTCATGTTTCAATGCTGAGAAAGTATATTCCAAATCCATATCATGTTTTGAGTCCAGAGGTAGTTCAGCTGCAAGAGAACCTATCTTATGAGGAACACCCGGTCTAGATTCTTGACCATAGGGATCAGGTGTTATGGAATAAGGTGATTCCTCAGGTAAAGGTTTTGTGGAAAAACCACATAATTGAAGAGGCAACATTGGAATCTGAAAATACAATAAGGGCTAAATACCCCGACTTATTCGATAAGTAAATAAATTACAGGGATGCAATTTTCTAAATGGGGGAAGGATGGAACATCCCAAGTAAGTAATGAATAATAGATATTTTTATCTATGCCTATTAATGAATTAGATAGTGTTTTAGAGGCTTAATAAGAAAATAAATCCAATCTTAAGCATGGAATACACTAATATTTTTAAAAGATGGTTTTGCTTCCTTTTAATGGCAAAACATTTTTAAATCTATATTTTGAAAATTTTATAAGCTATTTTTGTCAAAATAAACTTATTCTTTATGATTGGGACATCAAAAGTTACTTTGTGTGTATTTTTGGTATTTTTCCGATAAAGTTTATTTTTTAATGAATGGTAAAAAATGTTGTATTTTAATTCAAAACCTCTTTTTAATATAATTTATATATATGATTAGATTATCTTTTTAATTGGGTTTAAAGTGAAATTAGAATATATTTTTACCATTTAATCCAATGGTGGTCATTGGAATCAATTTCACTTTGAAAGTGGACTTAAACTAGTGTCAATCTTTTGATACTTATTGTTTCATACAAACACGCTATTTGTCATGACATTGAAGAATTAATTATTAAATTAATTAATGTAAATTATATGATTTAAATTTTTTAAAATAGACATGATTTTTGAATTCAGAATATCAAATATAGATTAGGGTGAAGTTTTGGTATTTTTCTGAAAAACATCAATTTTTGATGAATAGTGAAACCACTAAGTGGTAGTTAAAGAAACTGATTTTTCGTTTAAATGAAACTTTTCCACTTATGTGATTTTATTTTCAAAAATCCAACATATATGGTTTTCATTAAGAAGTAAAATTTGGTTTAATGAGATTAGAATAATTTTTTGGTGAATAGTATCTTTTAAGTTCTTAATCGCGATTAGAGGTAATTAGTGTAGTTTAAGGTAAAAATAATGTTTTAATAACATGAGATGAGCTTGAAACATGTCCTACACTCATTGGGTTTGTCATTTCCGACCAAAAAAATCCATGGGTCAACTTGGGGACCCCATGGAGCCACTTTGGTTGGGAAATGACATAAATAACTTTTTATTTAATGTTAAAGTAAAAATGACACATACATGAGATGTTTTACTAAAACAATTTTTACATGGGGTTATACAAGTCAGATTTTTGACTATAAATATTAATTAGAAATATAAAAATATTTCCTACATCATGATATTATTTTATAATTTGTAGACATTAAATTTATTAAATTATTAATGACATTGTGATGATGCAGCGATTACCTCATTGATAAAGGATTTAAATAAAATGAAAATATATTTTAAATTCTATGCCCTACACATGTCCAAAACCTATTGTATGGGTTTATTGAGAAGCCTTATCACATTATCCTCGAATTATATCAATGTGGGACCTCTTAAATCCGAATATCATTTTAAAATAAAGTAACTTTTCTTTACTTTCCAAAAGTGTCCCTCCTCTCCTCTTATAAAAGGCCCCCATCTCTACCTCTTTACCCACACTTCCAAAGCCTTTGGCTCGGACAACCCCTCCCATTTTGTCTCTCCACATCCCTCTATAACTCTTAGAAGCCTCACATTGGGCAGAAGTCTTCCCAAGGAAGCCTTTGAGCTCAAATCAAAGGGAGATACCCGATTTGAAGGTAATGTCTTCACTTGAGTCCTTTTATTTTATTTTGCTTCTCCAACCCCCTAAAATCTTTTTATTCATTTCTTTTGTAACAACTACAGTATCTTCAATATACAATTATGTTGTTATAATAAGTATTCAAGCAACACTTACACACACCTACATCTAATGGTTAATGAACATACTGTTTCCGTGGATGGCGAATTTCTGCCTCCGGAAATGAAGATTGTTCAAAATTCTTTTAACACCTTCAAAGGTGGCCATTAAGATGACACTATTTTTATATATGATATATAATATGTTTTTGTTTTCCTTAAGCTTCTGTATTTTTCATTTTGGGTATACCTTTATGGTTTCCATTATGGGTGAACGCGATATCTTCATTTAAGGAAGTTCGGACTACCACCCCCACAAAGTGATTTGATTCATTAATGCCATATATGGGACGTATAAAGGATTTAATTAATGATTTTATATATTATATTATACTGGAATTATAATATACCATTATATCATTATGATTCCATTTCATAAAATATGAAATAGAAATGAAAGCAGTGTTCATGCGTACGTACGGCTTACCGTCTCCATGAACGGTGCATTTCATTTCATACCGCTAAACATTATGTAATATTATAAATGCATGTATATACTGGATATATATGATATATATGATATCTACATCATGAGTATAACTCTGGATATAATGGATACATGAACAACTTTTAATTATAAAGAGCATATTTTTGACTCAAGTACCAATGATCGTTAAAACGACCGTTAATAACTTAAATAATTACATAGTGTTCATGACATGGTAATAAGTGATATAAAAGGAAAAATTAACTTTAAAAAGGTTCTTAAGTAAGTATAAATTAACTCAAGTTTGTTATTCAGGAGGTTAAAGACCAATCGAGTCATGTCAGACCCGAGGTATGGGACTTCGTCTAAATCTCATTTCATTGAGGCATATTTTGTTTTATACACAACTTTCTTTTATACGGTGTATAAAACCCTTTGACTTTTATGTTTATTAAAAAGGAAGATTTTTTATACGAAGTGTTTTACAAAATGTCAAAAGGGAATGCTTTTTTCATACGTATGTGGCGACAACGACTTCTCCGCCACCGTGACCATTATTTGAGTTTCGGCTTCCTCTATAAGCCATACCATTTTTTTAAAAGAAAAATAAATACCCTATTTTACTTTTCTTTTATTTTGGTATTGAAAATGGTTTTCATAATGTTTTTATTATATCAATGTGTTTTATTGATATCTTGTGATTGAAATGTTGAAATTTTATGTTTCTGTTATGTATGTTTTATGTCATACGATTATGTTATGGTTCTTGGGCATTGTTATGAAGACGGGTGGTTCCATGATAAACTAAGGGCTGGTGAGCCCGATATAGCTCTCCAATGCATTGGGTAACGCGAAGGAGTGAAAAGTTAAGGTTTCTCCGAAGAGATTTAGGGAATATACAGTGATGTGTATTCCAAACATAACCAAGATGCTTACTCCCTACGTAAGAATGTTATGAATTCTTCAAGTTACTTTTATGTCTTCTGATTTCTAGGATTTATTCATGATTTGATGAGTTATGTTAAATTGCTTATGTTTTATGGGTAAAGTATGGTTTCATTCTTATGTGTATATGTACCCATGATTCCTTTCCATATTTTTATATCCCTTACTGATATTTTTATACTCATCCCAAGTTATTGAAATGTTTTTCACAGGTCAAGGGAAAGGTACATGATGTGATTATAGTGTCAAGGAAGTGTCAAGAAAGAATCCATGTTTTATTTTAAATATATTTCCATTTATGGGAAAAATTAATACTATGTTTTATGTAACCACTTTGTTTAAATGTGGAATGTAATGCATGTTTTATGTTCTAATTCTCTAAAACTCTTAACCTGAAAAGATCCTCAAGGTGTAATCTTGTAATAACTCAAGATTAAGTAGGGTTTAAGGATGGGGCATTATAGTTGCATTCAGATGATAGATAAGTGATGTTTTCCTATGATTAGTGAGGTAATATTTCAGAGGGTTAACTAACCTATAATGCTTAAATAAAATGATTTGTGGTCTATATATATCTTGAAAATGGCCGCAGTATGAAAGGGGACCTCCCAGTGTTGTTTTGGGATATCCTTAGAATATATATGATGGTAGAAGATTCATATAAGATATGAGAGGTGGTTGACATTATAATTAAAAAAATTGAACATCTCATCCCAACATGATTAGAGTTTAAAAAAACTTCTTACCTAACATATACTTCAATCTTATGGAATCATATGTTAGTTCATCCATACTAGTCTTATCCCTTGATTTAGAACATGATCTTCTAGTGGAGCTCTAACCTGACCCTTCTAGTTAGAGATTCTTATTCAAGGGGAATCTAAACTCACACTCTTCTATCAATAGTGTGACTTAGATATTGGAGGTATAATTTCCCCTTGGATCTCTTTTATCTATAACTAGACATTAGTATGACATTGTTGGTCTGGACTAGAATAAATTTATTTTTTGGGTTGTAAAATGTGGTGTACTTGGTCTGATGGGAAATTTTTTTCTATAACTAGACAGAATGAATTCGAAAATAGAACACTTGGTCCATTTTATTGTGTATTACTATCTCATATACTAATTAACCATTAAAAATAGGTATCATATACATATTATTAATGATCTATTCAACAATATAAAATCTAAAAGTGGTTCTTGAAGATCATCTATTGGTCAGGTGATCACTAAGAAGAGGTTTTTGAGGAGTAAATACTAATGAAAATAATCCATGTCAATACATTCAATATTATTAATGACAAATTACTATTTTCAGCATGAAAAACTGAATATTAATTATAAGGATTAAATATTAGATCACCCATTATTTATCAAACTAGTATTTTGTGGTATATATAAATTCCACCATAATATACGCATCATTAGAGGAAAACCATGATGTATACTTGAGCATAGTCCTGGTAATTCTTTAAAATAATCAGTTATATGAGATGTTCATGATGTAATATTTCAAAAATAGAAATTTTTACTTTCTTGGGAATGTAATCCATGAAGAGGGGGTAGATATAGTCACAATAAATATTGAGGCAATTCCAGCACTTGATCCACCTAAGATAATAATGTATGTTTGTAGCTTCCTTGGGATTCATGGATATTACAGGAGATTCATTCATGATTTAAACTATATTGGGATATGTTTACTACCTTCTTGTGAAAGGGTAATCCTTTTGTCATTATTAAAAAATGATAGAATAACTTTCAAGTGTTGTGGAAGTGGTTAATAATATCATCATTCTGGAAATTACTAAATAGAGAATTTAGTACAAATTTCTATGTGATTCATATTGTGATAGTACTGGTTGTGTGATAATATTGAGGAGTGTAGTGATAACTTATCAGTTAATACATACCAATCTAGTAGAACATCCAAATCCCTGACGTGGATCTAGAAGTTGTTGTACTCTCTAAAAATCCAAGGAAACACTAACTCAATTGTGAATAGTTATTTACTTATTTAAAAAAATACACCTGGGAAGATCATCACTCATAGAGATTTATCCAAAGATATTTTTGGAGAATACTCAACATAATAATGAAAAATAGATATTAAAAACTCCAAGTAATGAGAATTTAGATACAAAATCTCCTGATATGAAATTATGATCCCAGTTTCATGGTCATGAATTAACTTATTTGGCCTCCATTTAGTTATCCTTGGTTGATAAAGGGTGATAAAAATACCATTAAAAATTGTTATAAACCCTCTATTTAAAAAACATGTGATAGAATCACAACTTGTAGATATTTATTAAAAGTAATTACATTGTCAAATATTTATAACACATTATTTAAATGTTTCATTAAATGTGGGAGCATATCTCCCTTTTCCAAGAGATTATTTTCATGAAATTCATTCTTTAAAAGATGACGCTAAGAGGGTTCCATACATATCGATTATTAGAATATCATTTTGTAGACATTATATACAATGATCATTAATAGTAAATGTTTTGTCCTTGGATGAAGTGGAGTATTGTAGAATTCAATTATTGATTCCCCAACCATCAATAGGTGATTAATAGGAATCATGTTCTAGTAGGTTCTGTCCAACCCTTTGGGGTTTTCAAATAGAATTGGGAAACTATATCTAGGGGCATATATAATAAATATTGGAATTTTCCCAAAATAACAGGGAATATAATATTTTTATATTTGTTTTGTTTCTTTTATGGGTGACCATACATGTCACCATTGTTACAATTATAGTTGGGGGAATCAGCACTTATCAAACCAAAGTATGTTTATGTGGTGTTGTTGATTGTTTAGATAATCCATACGTAGATTAGTGTATCATAGATCTATCTTAAGTCACGCATGGTTCAATATTAGAGGGAAATTGAGTTCAAAAAGTAATACCATTGTATTTTAATGTTTTCACCATGGTGTGGTTCATTGAGATTTGGATATAGTGTAATTGTATAACATGGGTTCATCAATCGTTTTTGTATACTATACAAGATAAATGAGATTATATACTTCTTGGGTTGAAATCTATAGTTTTAACTACTTCATAATGAATTACACATGCCACATATGATGAGATATGATCATGATACGTCATATGTTTTTGGATGGGGTGATATAAACATCAAAAATGCATCCAACTTCTCAAAAAACCAAATGGATATGAATAATCAGAGATATAACACATTATACTATATGAGTAAATGATTCCTCTTTTAAATGTTCTAAAGAAACATAATAATCATTTGGAGTGCATATTGGACTTGTATAACTATTTGGGCACACATTACCATCACAGGTTGGAGTAGTTATAAATTTTTTGAACCAAAATCCATGAATTTATGTTTGAATATAATATATCCATTTATTGAAATTATAACCATAAAAAATATTAAAAAATATTTTTTGTAGCTCATAATATAGTTGGAGTGATTATTCATGTGGCGTACATCCCAGATTTCTATACATTTAAAATAATAAATATATTAAATCATACATGCATATAATTTCAAAAATTATGTCCCCAAAATTAAATTTATTCTTGAATGAGAAAATTTAGACAATAGTTTATTATAGAATATATGGTTTACCTTATGCGTGACATATGTTTCAATCTTCTCTGATCTTCGAGTTACACTCAATTACAAGGGAATATTAGTGTATAAATTAATAAAATCCATCTACTCAATGGTTGATCTAACTGATCCTCTGTTTTTTCCATATTATAACTATTTTCTTCAGTAATCCTAACATAACTAATAATTTTCGGAATATAGTGATCATCACCATTGGGATAATGTTTTTTGAATAAAAAAGAGAATTGTTTAATCAATGATCAGATTCAATGTAACATATGGGTCTTTAGTGAGATTAGTGAGTATTTTCAATGGGGTTGTCATGGATTCATTATTCTCCAATGATATATTCAATGTTGATGTCATTTTCTTGTTTTTTGGACTTATACTATTTTTATTTCATTACAATTACTAAATTAATCATAGTAGAATTTAATAAAACATTGAACATTGAAATTCCCCAAAAATATTTATTCCTATATGGAATTATGATATAGATATCATTTATTCCTGGAAAAATTATCTAATATCACTTTCTATAATTTTATATCCCATGATTGGAAGTAAAATTTCATATAAGAATCATGGATCATTCACTTTTTTTTCTACCTCCATTTATTTCATTCATCCTCATCATTCGATTCTTGGTCAGTAATGAGTAAAATATTTTTCCAATTTGTATCATTGTCGAGCCCAGATCCCCACTTTTTATGATCATGATTCATGATGATGGAAAATTATGCATCGATACATTGTCAAATGATTGAGATAATTTTTTGTCATGTTTAGGAAATTCCATTCTTAAATGGGGTGTGAACATGTGATATAGGAGAGGGTGTTATTTGACTCTCTAATGAGGGGTGGACGGAATCTAGTAGCCGACATGTAATTGATCTTTGTGAATGCTCATTATGGTTATTTTAAGGGAAATTTAGTGAATATAATGACAATATTAATTCATGTGAGAAAATAATAGATCATAAAAAATATTCAGCTACAGAGTATGTAGTTCATAAATAACCCAAAATTTTATCATAGAAGCGATGTCGTTACGGTTTCGAAGGGAGTTAAATATAAAATGATCATGTGGTGAAACACATATATTATGTAATCACAATGGTCCATGTCATCATTTTGGGTAAGTGAATTCCCAGGAATCTCAGGTGTCTTACAAAGCCACATATGGCTTGGATAAACTACTTGTGACTCCTAATGGAACACTACTCCGGCATTAAGGAAAACATAAACTACTAAACTCTTCCCTAGAAAACATGTACCTCATTCCCCAACCAATATAGGTGGTTAATTTTGTACTATATTAATTTGAAATTAAAAATTAGGTTTTTTAAATTTGGAGACATGTGATGTACCCCTTAGGCACATCATGTACTTTCCATTCACATGGATTGGTGACTATGAGTGTATTCCCATAATGAGAATTAGTTAGCCGATGATATTATTTGGTATTCATCGTCATTAATTGATTTGGGATTTGTATTCCATTGAAATTATGAATTTTTTAGGGTGATGGACTTCTACATCCTATAAACTATTACGCTCAGTACCACCACTCCTCCAATTCTCTCCAATCTATCTATGGAGTAGGTAATCCCCATTCTATGATCTCAGATTTAGAGGGGATCCTCCAATTATTTCAATAAATTAATGGCCATGATTTTTGTTAGAGATGTGTGGGTACTCTATCATGATTATAATGAAACTACGTAAATAATAAACAAACATTGATAATTCAAAAAGAATTATTAGGGATGTATTTTTAAGACTATGACTTCCCTTTGTGACTTGAGTAATAGTTTCAGTATATCATGGTTCTTATGTTTTTACCCTTTTTTTTAAATTATTTTCATTTTATTATTCTTTAATTCAGGGTGATTTCATCATGTCTCATCGAGTATGTAAAAAATAAATTGGAAATGAGATCTTCCCACATGAATCGAGTCATATATAGTAGACAATTTTTTAGATATAGAACTATTTCAACCGACTTTTGGTGGGGAATTGTGGTGATTGGTGGCTATAGTAGTATTATTAATTTTGAAATAGGAGTTCTCTGATAGGATATTTTTCTCTCTAGTTGTCAGGTAGGACCTAATTTCATGTTATTCTTCCTATGTTATGGATTTAATTACACATATTTTTTTAGTGATACTCTATTTTTTCATATTAGAGGTTGTGAATGAATTTATAATAACATATTTTCAATTTTTTGTATTACTCAGGTGTGTATGGATATATTTTTTTGGGTGTGTCTTCAAGTACGTTATTCTAAGGCCTCCCATCAATGTGATATTCTTACATAGTGATTTTCACTATACCCTATCCAATTGAAGGTAGAAATGGGGTGGAACTCACGACCAACCTCCATAAAATTGTTCCCTGAAGGGACACAGTGTGTTATGTATGATAAATGTGATCATGTATTAAATTCCCCAAGTTCACTGATTCCACCATGGGAAAAAGAAATTTCCTTGATTTCTACATAGTATTTATTAGTTTATTTCCATCTATATTATAAAATTATAATTATTATCCATTCCATAAATTATCTTACCCATATAAATAAATGTGATGTAAACCTTTAACTAACAAAGATAAATTTCACTCGAGATATAAGGATTTACATACAATGTACTTTAATTTTTTTGAGTTCATCCCAATATGGAATTATTTCCTATTTCCTATTATCCGTAATGATCCTTCAATACCAGATATATTATTACAAAAGCATGGCCATTCACATTCATTATTAATCTAAAATTCATATATATATATATATAATGAATTAAATCTATTAAAAATTATATCCAATAGTTCTTTGTTTTATTTATTGTGGTTCTTCCATTATATAATTCTCATTTTTCTTCTTTTCATTCTAGAAACGTTAATGTTGATTTGGTTCATAAATGGATCTCCCCCAGTTCTATTTTTAATATATTATGATGATATATTTATTTTTTCTAATAGTAATAATTATTTTCGGATGGGGATAATGATCATTATATTCCTCTGTATTTCATATGGGAATCCAATATTTTTATTTATATTTCTTCTAAACCAAATATCGTGAGACATTTGACAAAAATTATCCCTCAATAAAATTCCAAAAATGAATTTATTATTTGAAGAATATTATATTGAATCATATTCCTTTACAAAATTATTGGAATATTCTAAAATAAATATATATTTAAACCAATGTAAAATACCAAAATATAACATCTGAATCCATAAATTCGTCATTTCATTAAGGGTTAAATATTATTAAATTCACATTTCATGATTTTCGAACTTAAATAACCCTAATTTATCAAAACAATTATCAAATATTCATTTCATGTATTTTCTATGACATTTTTCATTTCATTATCTAGTGATATTATTATCGTAGTTATCGATATTTCATCTTTAAAAAAAATTATGGTATTCAAAATAATTTTTTGGGTTTTTGCATTAATGAAAAATTCAAATCACCCCATTCAAAATTCATATCATTCATTTAATTCTATATTTTAGGAGTTCAAAATATATATATTTTTAAAATTCTCTGATTTTAAACCATTTTTCATATTTTTAATTAATATAGATAATTCTTCCAAATGATCATATATTTTCTTTCTACCATCCAAAATAAAATAAATTGACTCATAACCTTATACTTTCAATATTATTTTGTTCAAAATCAAAAAATGGGTTCTTATTGTAGGTATGCCTATTATTCAATAACCCTCACTAATTGGTTGATTTTGACTTTAATACAGTTAATATATTCATAGGAATCTAATATAAGGCCATAAGTTTTACAACTTTTAATTTTTTGAAATTATAATTCATAATGTTGACATTTGAGTTCAATATTAATATAAAAAAATTCTTCATTTTGATAAATAAATAGTTCTAATTATTTTCCAACCATTTAAATCATCACCTCATAAAAATTTAATTTGAATTATTTTTCACATTCCTTAATAAAAATAACATTATTTTCTTATTTTTTTAGTAACCTAGATCTATCCTTAAAACATCATCCCAAAAGGATTTCCAATTATTTTATATCATGATTGAACATCAAATGTTAGTTTTGTTAGAAATAAAAAACAATATTTACTGTTCTCATCCATTGAACCCATGAAATAATTAAATGGTAGTATTTAAGTTAATATTCATTATAAATGCATAATTATTCTCAAAAATAGTATTAGAAACATATAAATCACATATTCTTCCTAATTAATATATTTGATCATATACTTTTCAAAATCATATAATGTTTTATTATTTTTTGAGGGAGCGTTGATCCATCTGGTTTCACATGAATTTCAAAAGCATCCCAAATATATTAGAAACCATAAAGTGAAACAACCTACATATTCATTAATTCATGTATTAAAAATTCAAATTATTAAATGGATAAAATATCATTTGAATCCACTTAAAAAAATCAAATATTTGACATTACCACCATCTTCTTATTTGCAAATAGCATATTCAATAATATTCATGATGAAATGGTAACTTTTTTTCACTAGGATCCAAAATAAAATCACAACAAAATGTTTCAAAACACATGTAATATGTCATAACTATCAGTTTAAAATACTTCTCAATTATTGTAAAACATGTATTATAGATAATTCATAGATATACATCTCATCACCTTAATATAAATCATATATGATTATTTTAAAAAAATGGGATTTTTGGAAAAGTATTAATATTGAGAAAATTATTTTCATTATCATCACAATTCATCAATGTCAGATAACATAATTGAATTAAACTCATATTTGTAGAACAATAATAAAGGTTAATTTAATATAAAAGGAAAAACATGAGTATCATATTGATTTGGTAATAATTTCAATTATAGTGTAGAAAATATTTTATATTCATATAATAATACATGTTATATACTAACCTACAAAATATTTTTTATGAAATACTAGTTCTTTTTTCTAATAATACTATTATATAATATAATTCCGAAGACATCATAATAATGGTTATTCTATTTGATTAATATTTCATATCCAAAATTATGGGTGAATATTATTTTTATTTTTCAAATATTTAAGTTTTATATGTTAAATGCTCTTAAGGAAATTCATTACAATGAAATGCATTTCATTAAAACATAATAATATAATATTTATTAGGAGATAGACATTTATTAGGTCTTATTGACAAATAATAACCAATAGTTTTTAAACCTTACTCTTGAAAAACACCATCTCCATTCCTCTAGGGGCCTTATTGTTTTTTGAATCTCAAGCATATATAAATGATTTTAAAACCTTACAATTTTTATCCTAACACTATTGTGTGGGTTTGAAGGAAAAATTAGCAGCCCGTAGTATCATTCCCAACTATCCGGTAAAATACTATATATATCTAAATATATTATTTGGGGTATTATTTACCATATACTATATTTTATTCATTGTAACAACTTCTTCTGATACTATAACTCTAAAGTCATGAAATATTTCGCGATATTAATTAATTAATTACAAACTATAATATGAAACAATTATTTCCCATTTTGGAATAATATTTTTCTATTATCTAATGAAATTAACCATTAGTAATTTTTATATTATATTAATAATTATGATTATATTTTTCTATTGTCTATCAAAATTGCTACAAAAGTTCTAAAAAAATAATTCAAAATTTTTTCAAATTTAATTAATGTTACATCATAACTTTATTTGAAGTCTTTTTTCACTTTTATTATTGGATCACATCCCTCACAGACCCCCTTAAAATTGGAGTAATAGGAAATGATTTTGGATAAACAAAACTGGCCACATAGTTTGTGTACACGGTTTACCAAACTAGGCTGACAAATTGTACACAACCTCATGTCCATCAAAAAATGTTTTATAATTCCAATTTACCTTCTAATACTAACCATATTGAATCCATTTCTTCCCAATTTCATTAATAATATCCATTTAAGGCTACCAAGATCCCTCAAACTCATTTGGTATCCATTATTGAAGGGGTTTTGGTGGGTCAATCTTCAAGGATTCTCAAATAAGTGGTTTCCCTTACTTATTTCTTTTCCATAAGTTTATCCCCTTATCCATGAATATAAAACTATCTGGAATATATGTATTCATACTTATGAAATGTTTTGGAGTTTCTTGGTCCATCCTTGTTGTTTTAGGTTTTGATTTACTCCTGGGTGGTGGGCGATTGTGCGGTTGAAGTATCACACAATGATTTGTGGGTTTTGACACTATTTTTAGATTATTACATGTGTATGTATTCATATATGAGTTACCATTGATGGATTTATATTTTTATCATATTCATATTTAATATTATTTGAATCAAAAACTATTTTTGGTTTCAATTTTCAAGTTATTGATTTTTAACTGTCATTTCGGTGTGAAAATTCTTCTTTTTTGTGTTCATTCTATATTTTTCCAGTTGGGTTAGTTTTTATAAATCATGGAATGGTTTTAGAAAAATGTTTCAGTTCTTAAAATTCTGTTTTATGGTAATATTGGTATGAATTTGGGATTAAAATAAGTGTTTTAAATAGATTTTATGTTCAAAGTTTTTTTATACTTTGTTAACTTGTTTTATAGAAACTCTAAGTGTTTTATTGAGTTACACGAATGGTGATATGAGTATTTGGAAAACTCTTTGAGTGTGTGTGAAAAGAACTATTGTTTTTATGTGTAAATGGAATTTGATATCATGTGGAATTTTTTTGAGAAAAAAGATAAAACATTGGTATATAGGTGGGTGGACATGTAGAAGAATTCAAGTGATCTAGAGTGGTTTTGTCCATATTTCACAGAGCAAGTCGGATGTTGAAATCACTAAAAAACAATAATTATGATTATTGGAGACCACTATGCTTTGGTTATATTTTCTACTGGTGTCTTATGCCCATGAATGGAATTTTTTTTGGTTACTTATTCATCGAGGTACAAGGTGCCTGGGGCCCACAGCTAGCGAATACCTAAGGGTATTCCAGTGACAAGTGCTTGTTGACTCTTTGGTATTTACCAATATCTTATTCTGTGTTTGGATGTAAAATTCTTTATATTTAAAGTTTTATTTAATCTTATTCATTTTTTAAGGTTAAACCTTTGAAAAATATTTTCCTTTAAAAGTTTCACATTAGAAATTGTTGGGATCATTCCTTGTTTATTAAAACATTCAATCCTTTTATCTTCTAATGATTATTACATGCAATATTATGGTGGTATAATGTTGTGTTTTGTATCACACCCTACTTATACCATTTTGTGTATGTAGACTTGATTTTGTTTTATTCAGGTAAATTCAATGTCCTTAGAGATGGTGGTTTGGGTTGAAAGCTCTTTCCGTGGTGCAGTGTTGTGGATAAGGCGTGGGGGTGTAGTCCATTTTCTATGTGGTGGTTTTTATGTGGTAGTATCTACTCCATTATAGTTTTTTACATCTTGGGTCATTTTTAAAACCTTTCATTCATTTATGAATACTAATTATGGATTGTATGGTTGGTAATCTTTAGACCGAGTTTATTTAATATTTTTGGTTATTTAATGCATCTAATATAATTGAAACCATTACTAAACCATTAATTATTTTACACGGGAACGTTTTCCACCCCATGGGAATAAATATTCCATTTGGGACATTCCATGGATGGGTTCGAGTGCTAGTTTTGATGGAGACTATATTTACATTGTGACAAAATGGTATCAAAGGCAGGTTCAGCTCTTCGAGATATGTTATTATTTAGGATGAATCTAGTTAGACAAGATCTTGGACTTTTGAGGATCTGATTTTTGTTTATGATTAGGGTTCCTGGCCATCACCACTCATGAAAACCCTCAATTAAACATTGGATTTTGGGAGTTTTTGATTTAATTCTATTCCAGGTGGGACGTGTGGTCTATAGACTGCACGTAGACATATGGTGGGAGGGAAGTGGTCATTTATTTCATTGTTGTGATGTTTTAGACTTATTTATATTTGATTTAACTATTTATATTTTTCAGAATTGTTTTACTGATGAATTCATTTCTAACTTTTTCCTTTCTTAGAAACATGCCTCCACGAAAATCTCACATGCACCAACATGAGGACACTAGAGAGAATTCTACCACAACGATTGATCAAAAGATAATAGAAGTTATGGACAAGGAGGTCCAAGCCCTAGGATAATAGTAAATCCCACACCTTCTCTAGATAGAGAATATGATTCTGGTACTCATAATGAAAATGCCCAAGAGTTCATAAAGAACAAGCATCTCATTTTTTGAGGTATCACCGAACCCATGGAAGAAGAGGAGTGGATCAAGAAGATCAATCACATGATCAAGATTCATGACACACCTGAGGAGGATAGGGTGATTTGTGCCTCTTTTATAATAAATACGCCTAGTCAAGTGGAGTGAATTAGTTCTTTTAGCTGGGAATCATGAATAGTTGAGCTGGAAGGACTTCACTGTTACCATCAATGACTAGTACATCCCTAAAGACATAGAATATTATTGATCATGAGATTTTATGGATCTGGTTCAGATGGATATTTTAGTGATGAAGTATGCCAACCATCATGTTGATATGGTCGCGTATGCTATGGAAATGGTATCCAATGAGTAGATGAAATCCCAGAAGTTCATGAGGGGTTTGCAGCCAGAGATATATTGTCATGTTTTCTTTTTTCAATTATTGACTTATGTAGAGTTGGTTGACTGATATTGTATGGTAGAGATTGACTGAGAGTGGAGATTCTGTTTCTTTATGATTTTATCAATGATGGGAAATGGTACTTCATATATAATAAGAGGATGTGGTAGGAATAGTGGAATAATAGAGGTATTAGTGTAGGCCTCTCTTAATTAAATATTTTATCTATAGATTTTGAGGTGAGGGCCATTGTGTGCCACCAGTGTGGGAGTCCAATGCACACCTGGCCAGCAAGTACATATCCTCTAAATCCTTATTATGAATTAGGATTTTTGGGGAACTTGTAATGCTTTGTAGGTTGGAACGCCCTCTCCTGAGTGGGGAAGGATCAATGTCTTCTAGGGAAGTTCCACCTCACTCAGTGCCTTTGAGTAAGGGGGATATCAGTTTGTTGGTCCTCGAAGAAGGTCCAGATCATCTTATGGGAGGATCTAGTTTAGGGAAGATCCATAGGCAAGTAGTTGATGATTGGAAGAGATGAGAAATCATCATGCAGTGGAGTTGGCACCAGCGAGACTGGATGCAGGTCCATCAACTGCTATAGGTACCATTATCATTGCATCTTCTATAAATGTTCCTCTTTTAGATATTGGTTTTTCGATTTCATTTATCTCTTCATGTATTGTGAGAATTCTAAAATTTACTACAGTGCTATTGTCTTTTGCGATGGAGTTGGTGATGCCATTGGTAAAGAAGAGGAGCAGGGTCTCAGGGGTCTATTGTGTTCACTTACCACGACTAGGGTTGAGATGGAGTGGGACCTCATGGTCCTGGATATGGAAATTTTTGATATAATCCTTGGAGTGGATTGGCAGGTGAACATTCAAGTGAACAACAATTTCTATAGGTGGTAGGTGAGTTTCACAACACCAGATAGAAACCCTCATGTTTTTTATGTGTAATGGGATCCTCGGTCGGGTCATCCGGGACCTCCACTACCAGAATTGGGAAATATTATCTTATAGTTATCATCACTCGTTAAAGAGTAAAATGTTATTTCTCCTAAGAGTGATTTAACTAGCATAGTGGATGATTTCTCAAAACTATTTCGAGATGATGTTTTAGGCTTTCCCCTATAGAGGAATGTTCATTTCTAGATTGATTTACAACCAGGAACATAACCAATATCTCTAACATCATATCATATTAACCTGCATGATATAATATAGTTAATGATGTAGATAAAAAATTTGAAATTCAAAAGATTCAATTGCCCGAGCATCACTCCTTGGGCCACTCCTGTCCTATTTGGGAAGAGGCCAACGGATCCCTCTGGCTTTGTATTGACTACTGGAAGCTGAACAAGATAACCATCAAGAAAAATATCCTTTTTACATAATAGATGAAATGATTGTTTAGTTGATGGGTGTGATGTGATATTATATGATAGGCATTCATTTGGGATACCACCGAATTAGGGTGAAAGAAGAAGATATATCGAAGACATCTTTCTGGAGCAGGTATGACCACTTTGAGTACTTTTTCATGAATTTCAGATTGACCAACGCTCCTACAATTTTTATGGAACTCATTAATATGTTATTCCATCAGTATCATGACTCCTTTTTTGTAGAATTCGTCTATGAAATCATTTTATACTATGGATCTGTGGAGGATCATGTGCATCACTTGTGGATTGTGTTGAGCCCCTTGTGTGATCATCACCTTTATAAAATGTTTTCCAAATGGACTTTATAGATTAGAGAAGATCTATTTTTGGGTCATGATATATTAGCGTTGGGGGTTTTAGTGGACCCTATGAATATCAACATGGTGATTTCACTGGAGTTTCTAAATAACCTAATCGATATTAGATGTATCATCATCCAATTGTGTTATTATAAGTGGTTGTTCGTGATTTCTCTTGGATTTCCTCACCCATGACTGCACTCACCCAGAATTGGTTGAAGTTTCTTTGGGTCCATAATTGCAACCATCATTCTAGGAACTTAAGTGGTGGTGAAATACTACCTCCATTTTGACCTTTGTAGAATCTGGAAAGGGTTATGTGGTGTGTTTTAATGCTTCATGTATGGGTCTCAGATGCGTGCTCATGGAAGATGATCATGTGGTGGTGTATGGATCTCACCAACTCCAAAAATGTGAATTTATTTACCTGGCCCAAGACATGGAGTTTTAAGTGGTGATTCTTTCTTTGATGAATTTGTATCACTAATTATTTGAGGTGAGGATTGTGGTTTACTCTAATCACAAGATATCATCCTAAATTTTCTCACTTAAGGATCTTAATATGAGACAGCACTGTAAGATCAAATACTTTCAGGTATTCGACATAAAAATCATCTATACCCATGGAATGTCAAATATTTTGGGTGATCCCTTGAGTAGGAGAGATCCAGTGATGGGTTTGAGGATTTGCAGTGATGAGTTATCTCTGATGGGGCTCTTTGCTAAGATACATGTGGAAACCAAAGAGCACAGTGGAGGTGCGTTCTTGGGGAGGGTTTAGTTGACTTTATCTCATTTATAGATTATTTAGTAAGACCATCCCATTGTTGATATATGTCAATGGTTCATGACATTACTTCATGGTGGGGAGACATATTCTATATATTATTTTTCTCGTGAGGGAATCTTCTGATTTGAGGGCTATTCAGTGGTGATATTTTCACTAATAAAGGTGATGATGTAGGATATCCATCAATCTAAGCAGTTCATTCATCATAGGGATACCAAAATGGTCTATGATGTTGATCAGCAGTTTTGGTGGCCCTTTATGAGACAAGACATAGCTGACTTCGTTTTCAAGATGTTACACATGTCATATTGTAAAGTAAAGCATAAAAGGCCCCCTAGTTTACTCAAACAATTACCCATTCCTACCTGGAAGTGGGATGATGTCACCATAGACAACATTCTTATCTTTCCTCATACACCTCCTGGTATGAATTCTATATGGCTAGTCATTGATTGTCAGACCAAATCATCCCACTTCATTTTGATCATAGATTTAGCTAATGTGGATGTGTTGGGATGATTGTATCATCATGAGGTGGTAAGTCTTAATGTTGTGTTGTCAGCAGTTGTCTCAGATATAGACCCATATTTAACTTCTTAGTTTTGAGAAGGCCTTCATTAAGTCTTGGGTACTAAAATTAAAATGAGCATGGAATACCATCCTCAAACGGAGGGTCAAACGGAGCCAGAAAATTCAATTTTGGAGGACATTTTCTTGGAATGTTTTTTCACAATGGAGGTTACTAGGTTCGTTATTTGTGATTTGTTGAGTTTGATTGTAATAACAGTTACCAATATTCTATATAAATGGATCCTTTTGAGTTACACTTAATTCGGCCTTATCAGTCCACTCTATGTGGGGATGAGGTGGGTTAGACCTCAGAATTGGGATTGGGCCTTGTGCAAGAGACATATGAGAAGTTCATGTTAATTAGATAATGGTTATTGATAGCTCAAATTCAACATAAATACTATGTTAATAATATGCATGAAAACATAGAGTTTTCTATGTGTGATTTGGTATTTTTGAATGAGGCCCATCTTCTAGGATATCGTCAATTGGGATAGTATGGAAAGCTGACACCAAGGTATGTGAGATATTTTTAAATCCCTATGTATATTAGAAAGGTAGAATAAAAATTATCCACTCTCATTCATTTGACATCTATTCAGGACTTATTCCATGTATCCCAACTGAATAAGTACAATATAGATCTATCCAATGTACTGAATTGGGAGGAGTAGGAGATAGAGCCTGATTTATTAGTGTTCGAGTAGCCATTGCAAATAGTGGATTCCAAAGAGAAGGTGATTTGTGGAAAGCATATACCTATAGTCTAGATTATTTTTCAACAAGGGAAGTATGTGCATTAGAAATGGGAGAAAAATTGTTGGGTTTAGAAAGATATCCCATTGTTTATTCATATCATGCTTCGGGCTGACTTTCTGGAGGCTAAAATTCTTTCACGGTGGGGATAATTATCACATGATTTCTTTAGTTTCATTTATTCTTTTCTCCTATTATTTTCCATCATTCCCCATCGGTTTTTCCATGGGACCCCCTTGAAGTTGTATCAATAGTGAATTATTTTGGGTGGACATAACATGTCTTATAGTTTATGTGCATGGTTTACTAAACCGTGAAAAACCTCTAGGTCATCAAAAAATTATTTATAATTTAATGTTTTTCATTTCATGTATAAACCTAGTGAAAACATTTCTTCCCAATTTTTTTCTTTATGAACATGGATGGGTTCCAAAATCCCTCAACCACATTTAGAGACCAGTTTAAAGGGGTTTTGGTTGAGAAGACTTCAAGGATTCTCAAGTATGTGATTTTCATTCCCTGTTTCATCCATTTCCATAGGGTTTTCCCCTTATTCATTAATCTTCAGAAGCCTAGAAGCTATGATTTTATAACTAGGGTATCTTTTTTAGTATCTTAGTACAATATTGTGTTTTTAGGTTTATTTTAACTCCCTAATGGGGAGACAGTGGTGCATATGATGTATCGCTCAACGATTTTAGTTTTTTATACTTTTGTTAGTTTATTCAAAGTGTAAGAATTATTAAATGAGTTCTATTTTATGTATTTATATTTTTATCATTTTTCCCGTTCATGTTTTCGGTTCAATAACTATTTTTTGTATCATTTTTCAATTGATTGATTTTTAACTTCCATTTTTGTTTGTAAATGTGTGTTTTTCATGTGCATTCTATGTTGTGCTAATTTGTTTTTTTATAATTCATGTAATGTTATTATAAAATTCATTTAGTTCTTCAAATTCTTGTTTGGTGTAATATTGGTATGAATTTTGTTTTATTTTATGAGTTTTAAATGGATATAATTTGAAATGATTCGTTATACATTGTTGAATTGTTTTATAGAAAGTCTAGGTGTTTTATTGAGTTATATGAATGGTGAAAAGCATGTTTAGATAATGATTTCAATATATATAACCTCAATTGGTGTTCTTATGAGTAAATGGAATTTTATAGCATGAGGAATGTGTTTGAGCACAAAGAGGGAAACCCGAGTACCTAGGTAAGATGACATGTTCTAGTATGCCATCAATCCAGAGTGGTTTTGTCTCTATTTCACATAGGAAGTTTAATGTTGAAAACACTACCAAAACTATAATGATGAATACTGGGGAGCACTAGGTAATGGTAATGTTTCCTTCAAGTGTATCATTAATGATAATGGATATTTTTTGTTATTACTTTTACACCGAGTAAGAGGTTCTTGGGGCCTACAACTAACTTGTTCCTAGGGGTGTTCTCGTGGCCAGTGTTCATTGACTATTTGGTAATTACTAATGGCTTATGGTGTGTTTGGATGGAAAATTTAGTATCTTACATGGTTTTTTAAATGTATTCATTCGTTAATGTTTCCCCTTTTAAAAAAAATTTCATTGAGGTCCACTTTATAAATTGTTGCTACCATTCATTTTTTATTAAAACTTGTAGGGTTTTTATCTTTGAATGTTTGTCACATGAAATATTTTGGAGGAATCCAATTCAACTTAGGATCACTCCCTACATATGTCAATGGGTGTATGAAACTTTATAATTTATTAAATAGGTAAATCAAATGTCCTTGTACACGACGGTTCGAGTTTCTATCTCTTTCCTTGGAGCGGTGTTGTATAGAGGGCTTGGCGGTGTTGTCCCTTTGTCGTGTGGTAATTATTCTGTTATATTTACTGATCCTTTGTAGTTGTGGACTTCTTGTGTCCTGGTTTAACAATCGTATTCAGTTCTTAATTTTATTGAAGGATTATTTGGTCTATAATTTTCTGATTCTGTTAATTTTATGTTTTTGGTTATTTAATACTTCTAAACTCTGGTAAACCATTCCCAAATAATTTTTTATGATACCCGGGAAATTATACATTCTCATGGGGATAGAGAATTCCCTTTGGACCTTACCATGGACAAAGACGGGTGCTGGTTTTGGTTTTTACCGGATTCAATTTCTGGCAGTTAATGAAATAATCTATAATATGCGACATACATTCAATAAACAAAACAAATTTTTATTACACTTCAACAATCACCTCATTTGATAAATTTTCATTCAATCATTCTCCCCAAGAATTACCTTAGTTCCAACACATATATATTTGTATTCAATTAGAAGCATATATGAAACGGTTAGACTATTAAGTCCCAATGAAATAATTGAACTTTTTAGTTATAATATAATCATTCATTTTGACCATGATCATTCAGTAAGGGTGACCCTACTACTCAGGTTCATTTAGATTGGCTTTTAAAAAACAACTAAAATATGGCTAACCCAAAGGGTTTAGTTCATATATCATATGGGATACTTTAGTTACAATTTGATGTATGACCCTAATATCATATCCCTAGTATAATGGTGTTTAAATAATTTAATACATATATTTATATATATAATATTTTATACTCAAATATATATGAGTTATATATGATTGGTTTATCATGTTTTTATTCCTAAATAGCATTGAGTTTGATGTAACCCTAAAGAATAATTAACAAAATGTGATATTCATATCATGGATAACTAATTGATATGATATTTGATGTCACCATTTTTTGGTTTTATATTTAATATACTCGCATAGAAAATTACATTTTATATTAGATACTATAATAAAATATATATTTAATTTTTATTTTCATTATAGATAAGTATTATAAATTAATTTTTGGTTTATAGTGTGAAAAAATATCATTAATAAAATAATGTAATAAGACTAAATTTTTATAATTTATACTAATGGGTATTAAATATTAATACAACATCAACATTTTGAGCATTAATAAAAAACACGGAAATATAAGAGAATATTATGATGGGGATGGAAATATAAAAATTATAATTGAATAATGGGTTAATTTAGTACAACTAGAAATATATGATTTAAAAAATATATTTGTTTAGCCATAGAATTAGAAAATATATATTTTATTCTGACAATAAATTGAAATTTTATTTTTAATTATCCTTTAGATAAAAATTATTCTATTAGATGATAATGAACAAATGTTTTTTTGTATACCTGAATAAGAAATTTTACTACACAAATAAGATTGATAATGGATTACATATAATGTACAACGATAATCCCATGTGTAAGTTTAAAATATTAAAATATCTACAGTATATAATTATAACACCACTTTCTTTTAGAATATTTTTCCATGAAAATAAATGATAAACACATGAGAAGGCTCTATATGGAAGTGTTTTCTGAATCATTTGATTATGAATCATTTAATACATTAGAATATTATTTATTATGAATAATAATCAAATCACAAATAGTAGGAAATGATGGATGTTTTATTAGGACATTAGACATAATATATAGTTATATATTTGAACCATTGATTGTAAAAAAATATTTTGTTTTTTATAATTCAACATTTTTATTAACAATCTTATCAATTGTAGTAATATATTTATTTTATAGTAACAAATTCGGAAAATTTAAATGATTATGGTGTTACATAATATATATAAATTATTTTATTCTTCATTATTATTATATATTAATATCATCCATATGGGGAATATTTATTTGATGTTTTTAATGAGAATATGATATATTAGAGGATTATTTAACAATCCTATGCAAAACTTGCACCTAATTAAAATTATATATCTAAAATAATTAATTTTTCCTTGTTATAATGGTTTTAAAAACAAATGAGTAAATTTATAATTATTATATCATTCATTGTTTATTATATTCTATCATCTATATTCCTAAAAAACAACATTATATATGATTTAGTTAAAACTAAAAAATATAAATTATGCTCTAAAAAAATTCACATTTTCATTCATTATTTCTTATTGATCAAAATATTGACTGAATCAGAATGTGTTTCATATAATTAGACATTAATATTTAAGGTTATTATTTTTAATTTAACCTATGGAAAATATAGGTTTTTTTCTTTATAATACAAATATATAAAAATTGTATGTTTCTCAACAATGTGTTACAATTGAGATGTAAAATAATAATCATTGTAAGATCTGGAACGTTCTTGGAGGTATATACTTGTTTAAAACATGGTTAAAAATCCTTTTATATTCTTAATGAAGTAGTTCTTAGGTGTATGGGATGATTTATAGGTGTTATGAGTGTTTTTTAAGTGAAATGCGGATGAAATGGCCTTCAATTAACTGTTGCATGGTTGGCGTACTGTTAGTACTAACAATGCACCATAACTGAACATGACAAGGGCTGTAGGTTCCCCTTTGGGAAATCATGCAAGGAGGGGACTAAAACTATTCAGGCACGGACATATCCATCCTACATAGCTAGTACACAGTTCTTTAAACTATGTGGACTCGCAAGAAATCATGTGACTCAGGACCCCTCTTGGATAGAGGGTTTCACACGGTATGTGCACGGTTTAGAAAACAATACAACAGAACAATGATCCTCATTAAAGAAGGAATTTAAAAATTTTACCCTTATGATTTTTGAAACCTTGCCTGATTATCCTCCAATTTCACTTTACAGTAGCATGGGATATGAACCATTCATCACCAAACAATGATTGGATGTTTCCCCTTCAATTCAAAGGGGTTTAGAGTTCATATAAGTGAAAATTAAAGCTTCAGGTATGTTTTTGACTAGGTATCCTTCAATATTCAGGAAGTGTCATAGTGTGCAGTATCCTCTCCTTCTAGAGCTCTAAACCCTTAATTTTCCAAAAAAAAATTATTAAAGGGATTGATCCTAATTTAGTATGAATAAAGGGTTCTATTTAGATTAGCGGTTGTCTACTATCATGAGTTAGGTGGTCTAAAAGATTTTTTCCATAGTCTTGATGTGTACATATGTATTTAGTTATTATTTTTGTATGAAATTATTCATTTTAATTTCCATTGGTATGGGAGTTGAATTTTTTCTGATATTAAGGTGTGTTACCTTTCATGTCCCCTTTTGGTTGGTTAACGACATGAGACCAAACCTAGGGATACCCATCTGATTGGTCAAACTCATGATAATGGTTAGAATAATTTAAAATGTATTGTTAGTGAATTTATGGAAATTAATTGTTTGTATTTTGTGTATCTAATGTGATTTTTAAGTGGATGGTTGAAATGGCCATATGCATGCATTGTCAATATTCTATGGTGTCTTTTAAAAATGTTTTAAATAATGCCTATTATATTTTTATCTTCTCATAGTTTTAAAGGAAGGTAAAGGATGCTTTGAAAGTGGGTGACATAATAAATGAAGGTTTTTACATCAAGGTGATTCAAAAAGTGGGTTTTCTAAACATATTTAAATTGATGATTTGAAATGGGGGTATGTCCTCTTCTTGTGAGAATGCTGAATGATTATTTTAAAGGTTTGAAATTTAAGGGAAATACATTGGGCATGGATTTTTTTATATAAAAGTTAGAACAGTATTTTAAAGGGGTGGAATCATGATGGTCTTAAATGACTATTGTGATTGTTTTTTAATATGGACTCTGAATAGAAGATATGATAATTTATGTATATTTGTTAATATGGAATAAGGGGTCTTTATTTTAATTTAAATATGTATTTAATTGAAAAAATGGTTAATTGGTTTATGGTTTGTTACATTAATATGGAATATGTGTTGAATGAACGATGGTTTGTAAATGTTATAAGTTTTCATTGGGATATGTTTTTTCAATGGTATGTGCCTTGAATGTTTTTAGTAGTATGTGATCATTTCTTGGTAGTATGCGAGGTATTATACATGAGTCTATATTCACATGGGTTGGGATAGATTGAGGCACTAAACCCCAACCCTATAATGTATGGAATAGGATTTCAGACTGAGGCTCTATGCCCCTAATGGTTACAAGTGATGAGACTAACTGGAATAAGGCTCTGAGGTATGAGTAATCTATTGGTTGTGAAATTTTTTTCACTACTGATATTTGGAATGTGGTATTCCACTTATGCATAGTTTATATAATAAGCATTTAATGGATTGTTTTTGATGAAAATGGATAACCCACGTAACAAATTCAGAAAGTGGATAAAGATAATATTGCTAACTATTGGAACTGATTTTTACACTCTTATCATTCTGTAACTAATTAGTGATAATATACAATTTTGGTAATGACTTTTTATTACATTAGACAATTTTGGTGGTGGCCTACTGATTTATATTAACACCCTTCTTATACCTCTATAGCGCTTGGGTACTCAAGGAGATGCTACATGTTTCCAGGTACATGTTCATGGAAGCTTCCTAGTGTATAGTTATTCAATGGGTTATTAGTAAAAGAATGGTAAATCAAGAAAGTGTTGGGGATCTGCTCCACGATTGGGATATTTGGTGGTTCTTGTTTAGGAATTTATTTGTATGAATTATGTATTTGTAGTGTATTCATCATATTTTTGTAGCATGTGATGATTTGTTATTTATATGATTTTTCTGTATTTTTTTGTTGATGTTTTTTTGTTTGTTGATGTTACATCTATTTTGGATTCACTTTGATACGAGAGTATAGTATTTTATTATGTGTACATAGACATGCATTACTATTTTTTGGCCTCTTCTGTATGAGGAGGTAAACCTGAGTTAATATGGAAAACTAGCTCGAGGCACCATTTATAGTGGCTACCAAGACTGTAAAATTACACAGTGGTGTCCTATGTGATTTCTTTTGTCTTAATATTTTAGAATTTTAGATAAGAGACATCGATTTTTTTCATTTTTTGTATTGAGATCATTCCAAGGTTTATGTATCCCAATGAAAAAGGAAAACAATAGTTTCTAGGGGTGAGAAATGATGTATGATTTTTTTCATTTACAGTTGACTGATACATCCACCTCGGGTGGCACACATGTATAATATTTTATTGATTTATAAGGTTTAATATATTGGAATGATATGGAATGGTATTATATATGAGTTTGTGATTCATTCTAGTCATATTGGATTGATAGTCTATCCATATATTTCTACTGATTGATTGTTTTTCGGGACTCACATGTTTATAGTGTGATTTCATTTGATGATTTAAGCTTCTTAATCATTCTTTGAAATGGTTGTTAATGAAAATGATTTTCAATTTGAATTTGTAAAAATATTGAATTTTTTAATATTGGGTTTATAAAAATGTTTTGACGTTTTAAATACTTGGGTTTTGAAAATGGGAAATTTTGAAATGGGAACCTTTGGTTTTTAAATGTTACTGATTAATTATGAATGGGAATAGAAAATAATAGAACCTATAGTGACAATGGAAATGGGTATCCCTATATTTTCGATTTTACCTTGTGTATGGGTGGTTTTGGTAGTGATAATGAATTATTTTGTGACCTTTGTTGTGGTTCATAAAACTATGTGGGGTTTTACATTTCATAAATGGGATATTCTTCTTGTGCCTTCGATATAGCTATGGATTCAGCTGATAAGATGTTTTCTGAGAATGTGGGTGTGGAAAATTTTACTTTTTTGTGGCCATGAGAGTAATGTTTTGGATGATATGGGGGTTGTTTTTTAGTACCAATGTGTGTGTATGAGTATCCTTGGTGTTATCCTTGGGTAAATGTTAACAGGGTTTAGTTAAATGTGGTGTATTTTGGATTTGGTTCTCTAGTGCTATTTGTGAGAAGTGAGTTTTTTGAGGTATAATGTTTATGTATTTGAAATAGATTTATTTACCTTTTCATTATGTGACCATAGTTTAGGGAGTTGGTATCATATGACATTCATTGTGGCCAATGAGAGAAATCATTTGGGGTTTCTAGTTCCTTTGGGTTTTTATTGCCCAGGTATACATTTTGGACATTGAATGTGTCACGTAGAGAGTTTTTTCTAGTCTGGGTTACCCTATGGGAATAAGTGAAAATGAATATTGGTTTTGGAGATGAAAAACTAGTTTTGGATGTGTAATTAATCTTGATAAATTTAGGGTAACCTCTAGGGAGGATAATCAAGTTTCAAGGTTACCATGAAATACAAAGCACTGTTGGTTGAAACATAGGTCGAATTAACAAATGGTTCAGTGTATGGTCATAAAAAAGTGTGTGAAATAAAAGGCTTTGATGATTTATATGTTCCTTTATGTGCTGGAGAGGAATGATTCCATTGGGGATGGGAAAAAAGTTGGCTTAAGATAGGTGCATATCATTCTTTATTGTGATCATGGTGGAATGTTTAGGTGACACATGAGATGGTCGTGTTGTGGATAGTTGTTGTGGTTTCTGTGTTTCCTTATAATCCATTATGTTCATTATATAAGAACTCAAGTGGGGAAATAGAAATGGTAAAAATACAATGTTCAGGAAGGACCTCTTGGAAGAGGGTCATGATGTGATAGAGAATTGTGTTGGAAATCCAATTTGAGGTGCGGTGAATAATTTTTAATGAGACATTGGTGGGAATTTAATCCCAAGGATTTAAACCGATTAAGGTGTCCAAATGATGGAGGCAACACTAGTGAGTGATAGCCTTTGTGGAATTCATTAAAAAATTATTAGCATACTATTAACCTATTGTCAATCATTCCCAATATCATGAAATCATACCATGTACACTGACAGAGCTTTGGCTTTACGCATAGCTAAATGAATGTGTTTTGGATGGATATGATCCATCTTAGAGTACACTATCATGGAGTAGTATATTTAGAGATTTATATTGTTTAATACAACATCGATGGATTGAGGAAGAGGTACTCAGGATGTACTAGATATCGACGAATGTGTTGGGTACCATTATCGAGAGCTGAGAACAGGTAATGGGTGATGTTTTCTATGTTTCTCTGGTGGAATCCATATATCCACATCAAAATTTTGGTTTCATTCTTGTGGTGGAATCATAATTTGGGGTTGTTTTAATTTTATAATATAATGGGTGAAGATGACACTTCTAATATGGGGAGTTATATGTAAGCCATAAATGTGTGGAGCATGTTTGGAAGTGGATGTGGTCACATTGGGTTGCAAATAAAAAAAATACGAGTAACATGAATAGATTCCTCAAGAATGGTTAGGTGGCCCTTGTTTTGGTGGTTAATCAGTACAAGATCTGACTTTTGGTTTGGCATGAATCTCATATAAATATTAGTTTCCATGTTAGATTCATTGATGGGCATTATGATCCATGGAAATATTTGACTGTAATTTTAGTTGTGTCTCAAAACATATTAGGGAGTTGGTAATGGAATCAAATATATGTTTCTAAGTGAAATTGTAAATCCAATACTTGTTAATTAATCATGTTCATGGGATTTTGTTACATAAATAATGTGATTTTGGGTGGTTCTACGATGTCTCGGTCAGGGAAGTTCGGGTAAGTTATGAAAAATGTCTGAAACTTGTTAGTAGTAAACCACTATATGAGGATTAATTGGTATGATAAGTGAATTTGAAAATGTCGAAGGGTATTGAGATAGGACCTATTCATCTATAGTTGATGTTGGGGAAATATGATTTTAAGTTACAAAATTTGATGGTTTCCATGAAGCATGATGATATCTAGGAGAGTGATGTGTGCCGTTGTGGAGGAATTTGATAAGAATTCATGGAAAAACACTTGTAGGTTCATCTGATGATGGTGGAAATCCTTATGTAGGAAATAACCATGAGAATGTGAAATGGGTATCTTGTCTATTGTAGAGTTTTAGTGTTTTGTAACCAATCATTTTTCGATTTCCTGAGATTTTTGGTAAGAGTAAGGAACATGGTAAGTATAGGCCACCTCCAGTTTACTATTTTAATCGAAAGTGTGTTACAGAAACAAAGGAGAATATATGACTGGTCAAGTTATACATAGTAAAGAAATTGAAGGAGAAGGTGTATCCATCCTAGGTGGTATCAATGGAAATGAGGAATGCCAATTTTGGATGTATTTCCCATTAATGTTTGGGAATTGTGATTTAGTAAACACATCAAGAATGTTGTAGGAGTAGAGTGGGGGGGGATCTAGTGTTTTTTTTATAGTGAAGGTTCATAGAATTGAATTATGGTGTTGTTGATTTAAGGTTCATGCCAGGAGATAACTATATTGTGAAGGTGGTATATAAATGGCATTATATGTTGAATGGGTTGGATGGGATCCGGTGAGTGACATCATTCTGTTTTGGTTTGGGTGATGAGTATCGGCATGGGATTTGACCAGTTGAATATTAAAAGTTGAAGGTTATGCTTGTTTTGTCCTCCAAATGATCGGATATTAAATTAGTTTGTTGGGACCTGTGTTTTAGACCAATTTAGGTAAATTATTTTGGTTGTAAAACAATGTTTTCATTTTTTGGATCTTGAGCGTGGGTCACCATTATAATTTGTGAATCCTAGCTGAGCAGGAT
>CAUJRU010000336.1:224646-403587 GCA_963277665.1 Viscum album
TACCTCTTCTTTGGGTATCTTACTTAGATTTCAAGTAAAAGCCTTCATATGAAGGATTTAATTCAAAAATAATGATTTTAGTATGTGGTTATGGACATTTGGAATTTATTTTCATAGGTATTGGTGAATCCAACCTGGTTTTACACTGTGAATGAGAGACTATAGCTGGGGTCCTTTATAAGGGGGTGTGAAGACACACATAGTATTTTAATTAAATAGTTGAGCACTACCACATCTTACATATGAAATAAGATTATAAAATGGGTAATTATATGAACTTATAGGATAAATTTCATTATAATTACCATAATATATTTTTAGACATGTTTATCGGAAATTTTTTCCATTATATTTTTAGATTAACCCCCTGTGAACCCATTTTCACCTGAACTACAATAATTAATTTTTTATACATTTTTTATTATTATTTTTTCATAATTAGGATGACGATATTAGGGGAGGTATGTTATTATTATTCAAAATATGGAATTCATTTTTACTAATTCTATTCACATATATAGAAAATATGAATTTAAAATTAATCTTGCACACGAGATGAGAAAGCTGGTTTTTAAAAAGTGAAATTTCAAATGTATACAATATTTATTATAGAAATTCATTGTTAAGTTGATTACAATGACCTAAATTGACATAATAGATGTAAAATTGAAAGAATTTAATTTTTAATTAATAAAAAATGTATTTAAAATTTTACATTTTTTTAATGAAATGTGAGTTATCAATTGAAATTTTGTATTTTCCCAATTCATGGAATATTAAAACATTTAAGAAAAAATATGAACACCTACCTACAAGATAATATTAAATTTATAATTATAAAAATGGATTTTATTTGGAATAATATATTTTAAAAAATTTGTATGATTTTTTTATAAATTAATTTTCCAATAGAGACAAAACTAATTTTTTGAAAAATAAATTTTTTAGAAGAAATTTCATTTTCTCATATCTAATTATATATAACAAACATAAGATGAATGTAAAATTTTATATTGAACATATAATATTTAAATTTCATTATTATAATTTACTATGTTTTATATGTTTATATTATCAATGTAACAGACACATGTTCGCATGAAAAAAAAAATTTCTTAAAAAATGTCATTTTATTTTCAAAATGTTCTTCATTATCATTTCTAACTAATTATCCACCAAATAATTCATTATTTAAACATGTATAAAAAATACTTATATTATTTATAAATTCATGATTTTCATTTCCATTCCCATGGCTAGGTGATAACTATTATAATAAAAAATAATTATTTAATCATATGAAATATTTTTTTAATCTCAGTATATAATGTAAATTAAGAAAAGCTCTGTTTTTCATATAATATATGATAAAATTATATATTTTTAACACTAAATATTGAATATTTTTAATTCATTGGAAAAAAATTCAAAACAAATATGTGAAATAGATAAAATACATTCCTAAATCACTTATATTATTCTTATATTATGAACTAGTTACTTTAGATTTATTATAAAACCATCATAATATGTCTTTAGAATAAAAAATATTGGTGCTCTAATGTATAGGTATAGTGCTTAATAATGCATTTTCCCATTATGTATTCTAAAAACTTCTTAAAATATTTGTAAATCATTTATATATAACAATATATGTTTCATAAATATACTGAGATTCTTTTATGTTAAGTGATTGGCCTATATCATTATCCTCTTCCTTAAAATAGTAAACACAACCGTTGATTGGGTGTACGATAGACAATCGCCTCATAAACTGATATATTTCATTTTGTATCATATCCTTTCATGGATAGATAAAATTATGGATTTAATGAATATATGTATATATTCTATTTATATCATAATAATAATTTGTGATCAATAATATCATATATGTATATATATAATTTTATTATGGTCATTTGGAAAATAAAAACATTGCTCATGCAAACGTGGGGAATACAACCTCAATGAAGCAATGTGATATAATATTTCTTTCATTCTGAAATGGATTGTAAAATTTTTATACTTATTCAATATATAAGTCATATATGATTTATATATGTACATTAAAATTGAAATACATATCTTTTATTTTTCCTTCTATAAAAAATGATATAAAAGTTCATTAATACATTTGGCTTACAATCTCCATGAATTAGGTAATTCACTTTTCTATGCATAAATATTACACATGATGTAAAATATTTTTTTAAGGAATATATATTATATTTATATAATTATTGATAATTTATATATGATGGAACCACTCTCAACAAATAGGAAAACAAATACCAAAAAATACTTACATGAAAAATGAAGTTGTTATCAATAAGAAAAAATATTTTGATAAAAAATTATCAATATATGGATTGTAAAATGTTATAAGAAAATAATTTCTTCTAGGAAATATGATAGTAGGTTTCTTTAATATATTTATATTAAAATTATATTTATTATTTATAATGTTCGAATTTGTATTATGAATGTCGATACTTGGGGGAAATGATTTTACTCTAAATTATATTTCTGCGGGATACAAGCCATATTGAACTAGGATTTCTATTATGTGTTTTTTTTAATACTAATGAATTTATTTTACAATCCTTAAATTGAAAATAATGGTTATTTACATATCCATATAATTTAATTCCTTTTTTATGAATTATGATTCAAAATTTACCATAGTATTAAAGGTTTTATGTCACAATTTCAATGTTTATTGGGAATGTTTATGATTAAGTTGTATATGCAGATATTTTTTGATATAACTCTTAAGAAAAAAATACATTTTCTCTACCTTATAATTTTTATGGAAAATTCATTTTAAACATTAATTTTTCTCTCTTTCGGTAATCATGGTAGTGATTTTATATTTTTTAAAAAAATTATTTGATTTCATTATTCTGTCGAAACTCATTTCTATTCCATGTCAATGTTTTGTAAAAAATAATAATAAATTTTCACTATTTTAAATTGATTTTTATTCATTTTTTAATATATTTTTCCTTTATAAAAATATTTTATAAGGAATAATTTTTTTATTTTATGAATGATGTACTTTTTAATTTTTACCGAAAATGTGAAATGAATAATTATTAAAATTTGTACATCATGAATGGTATATTCCTCCATTAAGACTGCACCATGATTAAATGTTTCCTTAATATGATCCAAAGGTTATTACTAACAAAATTGTTTTCCTTAAAGTGTCGATTTGTTTTTGTTTTTAAAAATATATTTTAATATTGGAGTACCTAGTCTCCCCAATGATGTTTTTAATGATATTTTTAATGTAATTTGACTCATTAACATTAATATCCTTTAGTTTTTGTTAAATATTATTAAGGATGCAATCAAATGTAAGAATAATATTTCATGATTTTTTTTATTCTTATGAATAAGATATGTTTATGAAACCAATTTGTTTTAATTGGTTATGTTCTATTGAATAGATTAAATGATTATGAAACCCATTTTATTTACACGAGTCATGATATGATAAATTTTTAATGATATTATGGAAGTCAGATGAATGGATTTCATTATGTGTTGGTGGGACTAGAATCATACTTCTCTCTAATTCCTATTGTAATATTTTATATCTCATTATATAATAATGGGATGAAGGTCAGAGTTCTTAATCCCATATTGGAAATTAGTCCATGTTAATTATCCACTATGGGTTATAGGTTGTGAATTTGAATCCGTTAAGAGTTGGAAAAAATTAGGGATTTTTGATCCACTCTTATTTTATGGATTCAGTAGTTTACGTTGATATATGAAATTGTTTTGTTTAATCATGATGGTACAACAAATAAATGACATGAACTTATGGTTCATGATTCATTAAGGATTCATTCACACTTTTTTGATTCATTCCATTATGAAACAACAATTTTTTCACCCATGACTCAGGTATATGGTCCATGTTTTATTACATATTACTTTTTAAGATATATTCATGATATCATACCATAATTATTATCTTATAATTTTGTATTAACATAGATAGATATCTATCATGTTTAGAAATACATAATAACATAGATCACCCCAACTTATGTATTGTTTTCAAAATTTATGATGGTTTTAAATATGAATTGTTAATAAAGGGGAATAAATGGGAAAATATTTAGGGGATATGTTGCAGATATTTCAATAAATAAGATAATTGTTTAATTATCCTATAAATATGATAAAAACTTTTTTGTCTATGGGAATGTATTTTTGAAATTTATTTTATTTTCATTTAAAATGATTGAATTTTTATTTACGAAATTCATAGGTAATTATAGTTAGTAACAAAGAATGTTTTAGTCAATCATTTGAAACTAGGATATGAAAAAATTATTGAGAACCCTAGGGATACATAAATTTATATAAAATTTATTGCATGTTTAGTAATTGATACTATGAGTGGTTTTTGAGAAATTAATTCCCTATTTGGAATCAACAAGTGGATGATGATCTGTAAATGTTTTACCTAGGATTAACAAAAAATAAAAGGGATCAATGGGAATTGACTTGATCATCAACAAGTGGAAGAAAATGATCCTTGATTCAAACTATGTTTTACACTCCCATTGGATACGTTTTGGATATTCATAAACTCATTATGAATTATTATGAGGGATTAATATAGATAATGACCATGAATGAACTTGAGAAAACCTAGGGTTTCATAGATTGAAAAATTATGTCTGGAATTAGAAATCCTATGAATGTTTTTAAATGATTATATGGTTTTCCACTATGATTTTTATTACTCACACTATAAATCATAGTATTTTTCAATGGATGAAAATATAGATAATTATGTGAATGTTGAATTTGAAAGGAAATGAAATGATTGTCATTTTGAGAAACCAAATTTTACAGGATCTAGGATAAAAAATAATATTTCTATGCTAATACAAAATTTTTATGATATGAATCGTGATGTAAATGAAAATTATAAAAGAGGTAAAATTGTACCTTTGAATCCATTGTGAGGAAATTCCCAACTAATTTTAGTGTGTCAAATTGTCTGGTAGTTGTTATAAAATGGATCATTACCATTAAGATGATATTTTCTATGGGATACTATTTGAATCATTAAAAGTTTCTTTTTCATTGTCTATCATTTGGAAGGATAATAAGATCAATGGTGGAATCTTATAAAGAAAAGGAGGAAACTAGATAAAATTAACATCATGTATTATAATGTGTTTATGTGATTATTTTTGAATTATCTGAAACATCATGATCCTTTGGAAACTAGAACTGATCCCTAAGATAGTTCACCACTTTACCCCATTCATTACACCATGTATTATAGAGGTTTCCAACTAATAGTGAGGTTATAATGTTGGTACGTTAGGATGAACACACCACCATGACTAGAGTAGCACAATGGTAAAAAGGTAGAAATAAGAAAATATTGGATATAGTTGAATGACACAGTAGTAGAATGTAATTATAACTACTAGATATATATAATAAAGTAATTTATAATCATTCATGAATAATACAAAATGTTTATTAAAAATGAATACATTGGCAAATTTTGTATACATGATTAGAATGACAACAAGAATAAATATATAATTGAATCCGACTCTAAAATGGTAGTCGGTGTACATTCTAAGTGATACTCCCAATCTCTCGAGTCATTAGGAAAACTAAAAATTTTAGAAACCATGAACATGAACATATAACTATGAGGTATGTTCATGTGATGGAGGAAATCCCAAAGAGGTTTTGAGTTAAACCTTATAGGCCACCACTAATGGTGTCTATTTCCATCCAATCCATGAATTTAATATAAATTAATAAACATGTCTAATAAATAAGTATTTAATTAATAAATATAATCATGTGAGGAATTGGTTCATCGAAGACACCTGACTGGCCATACTTAATTTTTCTTAAGACACAATCTCTCTGAATTAGTTTATTCCATGTTTATAAGAAGATATATATATGTATGTATTTATATAAATGTTATGAATACATGTGAACATACATATACATAGATATATATATTTATATTATACTAGATATGTTGCGACCCATCATAACGAGGCACGTTCTGGGACAACCCAAGCCCACCTCTTAGAGGCCATGGGCTGGAGATATCACCGAGTAGGCATGTCACAAATATTGGAGGCATTAACCTATATATCTGTACACACAAAAATATCTACAAGACTATACAATGCTAAAATGTAAAAACAACTAAACAACCATTCATTCTCACTTAAAGATCATTCAACCAGATTATGAAATGATGTAAAGAATATATTCATGGCCAAATACAGACCCACCACAAGAGTATGGAAAAATTTCTGCCTCAAAGCGAAAATGGGGCAGATGTTAGAATACTGAAGGAACACTCATCGGTCTATCCGGTATCACTAAGCACTATCTAGTCATGGACCATCAAAGAATCTCAAAATTTTTATATACTACACAATACATTGAAATGTGCAGGAAATGCCTGTGAAGGGGTGAGTATAACAACACTCAGTATGACACCCTAAATCCACAATGTAAATAAAAAAGAAATGAAAATTATATATATATAGATATATATCTATAACACATACAATAATAAAATATATATGTACTCATCAAAGACACACAAGATGATGGAATGTCACAACCAAAGTATGGTAGGAAATGATTCCAGCTCTCTGAGTCCAAAAATCACTCATTTGGTATAACAAAAATTTTGGTATGAAAACACTGATGATGTCCTTTTTCGGGGCAATTCTCATCAGTTATCTCCATTAATAATACATACTATTTTTTAAGTGATTTTATAAAATCATGATGATAACACTCTAGGCAATGGGGTGATGCCAACACTCAATCTGGATTGTCCTTCTTTGTTGAGGATTAGCACCCACAAAGTATTGGTTATGATGATACTAATAACTCCAACTATATAATGAAGGTGAATATATGATCACTCTATGGGCCACATGGAGCGATTCCAATGACTGAATCCAAGTAGTCCTGCTGAACTAATTGTTTTCCTATGTCTTGGAGATAATTCCACTCAAACCCATAGATAATAGATATGGGGAACACACCCTAACAAAACGAGTTCATTATATAGTGGTAAATGTATCTATTCCATGTTTTATAGACTTCATGGCATGTAAGCATGTAACACCCCAAGATTTTATGAAAAATATTCTTTTAATATCATTGATGACTTCTGTTTTATGCTACAACAAGATTACCTTGCACTACATGCAACACCGTATGAGATTGCAGTATACATAATACTATTCTTTGATCATGTTACACACAATTTTGATAGTAGTTATTCTACGAAACAATGAGTGTATATATATAAATATATATATATTCAATGTATAAATGAAATATGGTTGTATTTTGTTATATGAATAAACGGAGGAGTCTTGCACAACACGCAACCCTGACTTGGCTTGCATTACACACAATCGCGACTTTCCTCGATAGCGTGTGTTGTACTCAATACCAGGTTTCACTAAAAAACGATATATGTTTATAATATTATTATGATCTAGCCGAATTTTATAACATTATTATTAATCTTACACATTTTCTAGAACATGGTATGAGAACAAAATCAATTTTTCGGGTAAAATAAGAAATTTTCAAAAAATGTAGTTTTGCCGCCATTTGATGGTGCACCCACATTAAATATTGTTTTTGACATGTATATAAGTTCAATTTGACAAAATAAAATTCTTCTTTGGAATCAGGGTATAAAAATTTACTTTAGACAAATATGTCATATTATTCTAATAACTTTCATATTTTAATGAATAGTAAAAACACACTATATTTTAATAAAAAACAACTTTTTTCATCGCAATATTTTATATGGTTAGATTATCTTTTTAATTGGTTTTAAAGTGTAATTAGAATATATTTTTACCATTTAATCCAATGTTGGTCATTGGAATGAATTTCACTTTGAAATTGGATATAAACAAGTATCAATCATTTGATAGTTATTGTTTCTTAAAAACACGCAATTTGTTTTGACGATGGGAATTAATTTTTAAATTAATTAATTCAACTGATATTTTTTGAATTTGATAAAATAGAAATAATTTTTGAATTCATAATATCAAATATAGCATAGGCCTAATTTTTGGTATTTTTCTGGAAACTTTCATTTTTTGATGAATAGTGAAACCACTAAGTGGTAGTTAAAAAACTGAATTTTTCATAAAACTTAATTTTACTACTTCTATGAGTGGAATTTCTAAAATCTGAGAGACATGGTTAATATCAAGGACTAAAATGAGGTTCAATGAGATGAAAATAATTTTTGGTGAATAGTAACTTTTTACTTCTTTTACCACGGTTAAAAGTAAATTGGGTAATTAAGGGTAAAAATGATATTATTATTACCCTAACACATGTCCTAATTATATTGGATAAGTGTAATTTGACCGAAAACAACTTTAGGAATAAAATAGGACCATTTAGGTCTACTTGGATTAGATTAGAACATTTATTATTAATTTATTTAATGAAGGGTTAAAATAGTTAAAATCAACGTTTTATAAGTAAATAATTCTTAATATAGGGTTATACATAAGATAAATTCGACTATAAATATTCATTAGAAAGATAATAAGATTTCCTACATAATGGTATTTTATTTGTAATTTTTAGACTTAATATAATATAATTTATTTATTATACAATGATGATGAAATAATTATATTATTAATGAAATATTGACATAATTGATGTTATAAATACCAAAATAAATGTAATTTGAGACTTTTTATGAATTAAAATAATTTTATATGTTAATATGAAATGTTAGTATTGATTTAATTAAACTTATTTTAACTAATCCTTCTGTTATGATCTTCACAAAAATAAATTACCAAATAGTGTCAAAATTGACATAAAATAGTTTTTAAAACAAATACTATATTATAAATTGTTATTTTATTCCTAAAAATCTAAAGATCGGTCAAATGACTTAGATAAGGATATATATATATTAATAATAAACAACTTGGGGTTCGTTTGGCTTGATATAGTAAGTTTATTAGCCTTATAGTGTAAGAAAACAAGAAGACACGGTAAAAGTTAAATTATCTAACATAAAGTTAAATCTAAATGATAAGGTTAAACTTGATACCTAAACTTGTCTAAATTCTATTGGATGAGAGTACTTCGACCCATACCCACATTATCTTCTAAATATGTCAATTTGGAGCTATTAAAAACCGAGTTTGACTTTATAATAAAATAATATTTTTAGTTATTCCTAAGGTGCCCCTCTCCTCCCTTATAAAAGGGCACCTCCTCCATCTCATCCTCACACCACATTGAGCCATCAAGCTCGTCCAAACCCTGCCAATATCTCCTCTCCACTTCCTTATAAACATAATAGAGATCTTGGTATTCTTCAAAGACTAATTGTAGTTCCCTAAGTGGAGGTCTCAAAGAGACGTTTCAAAGAAGAGGTAATGCCCATTACCGATTCTTTCATCATTCTTTCTTCTTCCACTTCTTATTCTTTAGTTGTTTCATTATTAATTAATAACATCAGTATCACTCATATACTGATATGTTATTATAATTATGACACAACCCTATTTCACCATCTATCCATCCTACGGAAAATGAAATCACCATGCGTGCGTACGTACGGAATACCATCTCCACGCCGTGGTGTAAAATATTATCCACCACCACCTTACATGGATAGGTATAATGGTGTAAATAATAACTATATATGATTATTTTAAAGTGATATTTATTCTGAAATAGTAAACATACACTCCAATACAATTCCAGGATCATGGGAACTATATCATTGCTCGTGCGTACGTATGGAATACCGTCTCCACAATGTGATGCGACTCGTTATACATGATCTTCATTGCATAATGATTATATAAATGAATTTAATGGATGAATATCATATATATTATACTAATACCATTCTGGAAATGTGGTATCTATAAACTAAAGATAAGAATAAGAATTTATTCGTCAAAACATGCATAAGAACAAAAAGTAACAATCACCCGAATAACAAGTAGCAATGAAATATTACTAATAATAAGCTAAGAATATGACCATATATGATATCATAAAAATAATTATTATTCTGGAATAAGTAAATAACATTATTTAAATCATTATAAAGGAGGTTCGGACACATACAAAGCAAATCGGACCTAAGGTAAGGGAAATATCACAATCTCATTTTTATCCGAGATTGTTTATACATTGGTATTTACTGGGGTGTATTTTTTCACCCACATCCATGTTTCCTCAATATGTAATATTATTTCCATCCACCTACAATTGTTTAAATCCATTTTTACCCTTTGGTTAGTTTATATTAAATTATATGAAATGAATATTTTGTCGTTTTTCGTACGAGGTACTTTTTGACTTTTCCGACAAAAGTACAAGAAGAATCTTTTTTTAACTTATACGGCATGAATGGATTTATAAAACATTATTTCCAAGAATCATCCGTTACAAGTTTTCAAGATTATTTTTAATCAACTTATTTTAGTTTAAAAATGTATGACATGTTAAGAAAGGAAAAAAAATTTAAGTAGAAAGGATATTTTCCTCAAGAATGGAGTTCAAGTGTTTTATCAAAATTATTTTCCATCTAAGATAATATAGGGTTCTATTTATATCCCTATTTTTACATTGATTTGATTATGTTGTTATGGAATTATTTTTATGAATTTCCATTATCTTATATGAATTGTTTTATGATGTCATGTTCTTTAAGAATCCCATTTTTATTACATGGGTTATGCAATGATGTGTGATTTATGATTTTGTGGCACACATATGAATGGTATCATTATGAGATGGGTGGGACCTATATCTCACTCCAATGAAGTGGGTAAAGATCTTATATCTCATGGGATATACATTGCTGGAACGGCAGGTTAAATCGGTTTAGTAAAATAGGACTGAAACAAGGAGTGAAATCGGTTCAGAAATGGACTTTGTCCACTAAGATAGTCTTGGTAATGAGTCTTGACTAATAATAAATGATCCTCTATGATTATGTGTGTATGCCCCAATGTTTCATGTTTTCTGTTATGATTATTGGGATTTCATTTCACTACTATGATTTATCCCTTGTTTTGAAATTATGCTCTCTTTTTCCGGTTAATATTTCCAAAATGTTATGTTCTTATGAATATGATGTGATTGATATTTCTTTTGTTTACCCTTACTGAGCATTTGAGCTCACCCTTTTTTATGATTTCTTTTCCCTAGGATATAAAGAAAGGTTTTAGGTAAGAAAAAAGGGGGATGATCTTTATGGGAGATGTTGAAGATCTTTCACCATGATTAGAAGATTACGTTCCATGTTTCCAAAGACACTAAACTATTATGATCCTTGTGTGTCTGTTTTTGTTATGTATTCAGTATTCCAGAAAAGTAATGTAATGTTCGTGTACGTCAAGCTTCGGGTCTCTACATTTGGTATCATAGGAAAGGATTAGTCAACCTTTGGAAACAAGGATTCGAAAACGATAGTGAGATCCCTAGAGATATTTCTAAGGAATGTCTAGGGATATCCCTAAGGATAAGTATACGTATAGGATATAGTCCTAGAAATACGGTAACGATCATAGAATTTAACCTAAGATGTTAGATATTGAGGGTACTTCCCCTTTACTATGTTTTTTCCCTAGCATGATTTTTGCCTCTCACACTATTCTTTTTGGGTTTTAGAAAATGGCTAGAAACAGGATGATTCATGATAATGGAGGATATGACGGACAATGGAATGATATTCTTCATGAGCAACCAAATGAAACGGGATTTGGAAGTTCAAAAGTCATTATTATTCCTAATCATAAATCTCATAATATGATCAATAATCTCAACTTTGGTAAGTTTCCTGTCTCAGATAATAAGAGAAAGATGGAGTTTCATGATGATCATATAGGAAAGAATGTTCAATTTTCCTCATGTAAATCATGTGGGAAGAGGCATCAGGGAGATTGTTTCAAAGGAACTGGAAGATGCTTTGGGGGTGGAAAAGAAGGAAAAAAAGCCAGTAAGTGCAATGGAAAAGGTTCAGTTAACACCATGGACAAGGATAATGGTATTGCTACAACATCAACAATGATTAGATGTTTTAAATGTGGAATTTATGGAATTATGAAAACCAATGACCTAAGGGAAAGTCTCATGAAGAGAATCAGTATGGTCGTATGGGTAGTATTTATGTTGATGATGATGAAGAGACTACAAATGATATGTGAGATTAAAGAATTTTTGAAGCTTGGTCAATGGTTTAAGAAGGTAGTGGAATGATTACATGTATATCAAGTGTAATGTTGTATAAGAAATCTCATGGTACTATGGAATAAAGAGACATCTAAGGATTTTTACACTATTGTCATTCCTTGAGTTTTGAAAGTGTATGCTTAATGGTACCAGTATCCATGAATGGTTATTCAGATATTTTTGGAAAGTAGATGATATGCGCATAATGAAGGGATATGAAGATAATGAGATGTTTGATTGTATTCATGAGCTCATGACTAATATAAGGACTAAGTGATATTATGCATTGATTATATAGAAATTTTGGGATTTTGGTATGTGGAAAGAGTTAAATTTTGACAGCATTCATGTTTTCACTAAGGTTAAATGGGTATTCATTTTTCAATAGAATACATGATTAAGGTATTCACATGTTTTTAATTTGACCAACAAGACATATCTTATGATATATGGGGCATAAATGATGGAATTCATGTGATTGTTATGTGACATTTCAACTAATCATTTTCTATATACTATGAGCATGGACCGAAGTATTTTTGATAAGCCTAAAGATTGGAATGGATTATGTTTGACATAAGTTATTATTGTTTAAGGATAGAACTTTTTTCGATATTATTGATGGGATGTTATAGTAATTTAGTTTTAGAAAAAGGACAACCTGTAGGACTGGCGACATCCCATCGTGTCGGACAAGGCTGTGGGAATCGAACCCACAACTGAAGTGCGACTGGCCTTTATCGCCTACCACTAGCCTACAAGAAGTCCCTAGTTAGTAGAAACTAGTTTTATTTTATTATGCGGTATGATATATGAAGTATAAGTTCATTTTTGGAACCATATACGATTAATCAAACCATACGATGGACTTATAACTTTTGGTAACCTTCTTTTGAAACAGATGGAATGACCCATCATTCTATCACATAATCTGCTAACGAATCACGAATAACAAATTCAACTTCATTTCTTTAAGGGATGAAGTGGAAATTGTCCAATTCACAAACAACAGTGAGATTGTATCAAAATCATGTAAGTATTTCTAATAATTTATCAACTTTAGGGAAATGATCTTGAAAACCAAAAATATTGTCCTAGTGCCCTTATACCCGATGAATCAGATGGTAGCTTAGATCATAAAAAATCGTTGGCTTTGTGTTTGATGGCTTCTTCATTGCCATGTTCTCTACCACTCTCCATCAGAACTTGATGGTTAGATTTTTCTTCCATATCTATATTTTCACCTATGTTCTCCTTTGTGGAAACCTAGTGATGAGATAATTTGGGTAACTGTTACATTTCATACATTAGTTTTTAAAGCCAGGTCTTGGTATTCCTTTTTATGATGTGGGTTTCTATTAAACATACTTTAGGGTAGAAAACCATTTATAACCCCGACGAATTTCGAGGGAGAAATTCATGTTAAGGGGGGTAGAATGTATCACCCTAAGATTTTATGAAAAATATTCTTTTAATATCATTGATGTCTCGTGTTGTATGCTACAACAAGATTACCTTGCACTACACGCAACACCGTATGAGCTTGCAGTATACACACCACTATTCTTGGATCATGTTACACATAATTTTGATAGTAGTTATTCTACGAAACATTGCGTGTATATATATAAATATATATATATTTAATTTATAAATGAAATATGGTTGTATTCTGTTATATGAATCTACGGAAGAGTCTTGCACAACACGCCACCCTGACATGGCTTTCATTACACGCAATCGCAACTTTCCTCGATAGCGTGTGTTGTACCCAATATCAGGTTTCACTAAACAATGATATATGGTTATAATATTATTATGAACTAGCCGAATTTTATAAAATTATTATTCATCTTATACATTTTCTAGAACATGGTATGAGAACAAAATCAATTTTTCGAGTAAAATAAGTATTTTTAAAAAAATGTAGTTTTTCCGCCTTTTGATGGCGCACGCACCTTAAATATTTTTTTGACATGTCTATAAGTTCAATTTCACAAAATAAAATTCTTATTTGGAATCAGGGTATAAAAATTTACTTTGGATAAAATTTTCATATTATTCTGATAACTTTCATGTTTTAATGAATAGTAAAAACACGCTATATTTTAATTAAAAAAACTTTTATCATCACAATAATTTATATGGTTAGATTTCCTTTTTAATTTGTTTTAAAGTGTAATTAGAATATATTTTTACTATTTAATCCAATGTTGGTCATTGGAATTAATTTAACTTTGAAATTGGATATAAACAAGTATCAATCTTTTGATAGTTATTGTTTCTTAAAAACACGCGATTTGTTTTGACGACGGGAATTAATTTTTAAATTAATTAATGCAACTGATATGTTTTGAATTTGGTAAAATTGACATATTTTTTGAATTCATAATATCAAATATAGCTTAGGCCTAATTTTTGGTATTTTTTTGGAAACTTTAATTTTTTGATGAATAGTGAAACCACTAAGTGGTAGTTAAAAAACTGAATTTTTCCTAAAACATAATTTTACCGCTTCTGTGAGAGGAATATCGAAATTCAAGATATACTGTTAATATCAAGGACTAAAATAAGGTTCAATGAAATGAAAATAATTTTTGATGAGTAATAACTTTTTTCTTTTTTTTAAAACGGTTAAAAGTAAATAGTGTAATTAAGGGTAAAAATGATATTATTATTACCCTAACACATGTCCTAATTCTATTGGATAAGTTTAATTCGACCAAAAACAACCATAAGAATAAAATATGACCATTTAGGTCCACTTCCATTAGATTAGGACATTTATTATTAATTTATTTAAAGAAGGGTTACAATAGTTAAAATCAATGTTTTATAAGTAAATAATTTTTAATATAGGGTTATACATAAGATAAATTCGACTATAAATATTTATTAGAAATCTAAAACGATTTCCTACATAATGGTATTTTATTTTTAATTTTTATTCTTAAAATAATTTAATTTATTTATGATATAATGATGATGCAGTAATTATCTTATTAATGAAATATTGACATAATTGATGTTATAAATACCCAAATAAATGTAATTTGAGACATTTTATGAATTAAAATAATTTTATATGTTAATATGACATGTTATTATTGATTTAATTAAATATTTTCGACCTAATCATTCTTTTATGATTTGCACAAAAATCAACTACCATATAGTGTCAAAATTGACATAAAATAGTTTTTAAAACAAATACTATATTATGAATTGCTATTTTATACCTAAAAATCTATGGTTCGGCCAAATTACTTAGATAAGGTTATATATATTAATAATAAACAACATGGGGTTCGTTTTGTTTGATATAGTAAGTTTATTAACCTTATAGTGTAAGAAATCAAGAAGACAAGGTAAAAGTTAAATTATCTAACTTAAAGTTAAATATAAATGATAAGGTTAAAATTGATACCAAAATTGGTGTAAATTCTATTGGATGATAGTATTTCGACCCATACCCACCTTATATTCGAAATGTATCAATTTCTAGCTATTGATAACCGAATTTGATTTTATAATACAATAATATTTTTAGTTATTCCAAAGGTGCCCCTCTTCTCCCTTATAAAAGGGCACCTCCTTCCTCTCTTCCTCACACCACTTTGAGCCTTCAATATCGGCCAACCCCTTCCAATATCTCCTCTAAACTTCTTTATAAACATCCTAGAGGTCATGGTTTTCTTTAAAGACCAATTTTAGTTCCCTATGAGGAGGTCTCAAAGAGGCGCTTCAAAAAAGAGGTAATGCCCGTTACCGATTCTTTCATCTTTATTTCTTCTTCCACTTCTTCTTCTTTAGTTGTTTCATTGTGAAGTAATAACATCAGAATCACTCATATATGGATTGGTTATTATAAGTATGAAACAACCCTATTTCACCATCTATCCATCCTACGGAAAATGAAATCACCAAGTGTGCATACGTACAGAATACCGTCTCCCCGCTATGGTGTAATCTATTTTCCACCACCACCTTAATTGGATGTGTATAATAGTGTAAATAATAACTATATATGATTATTTTAAAGTGTTATTTATTATGAAATAGTATAAATACACTCCAATATAATTCCACGATCATGGGAATGATATCATCGCTCGTGCGTATGTACGGAATACCGTCTCCACGATGTGATGCGACTCGTTATACATGATATTCATTGCATAATTATTATATAAACGAATTGAATGAATGAATATGATATATATTACACTAATACCATTCAGGAAATGAGGTATCTATAAACTAAAGAGAAGAATAAGAATTTATTCGTCAAAACAAGCATAATAACAAAAAGTAATAAACACCCGAATAACAAGTATCAATGAAATATTACTAATAATAAGCTTATAATATGACCATATATGATATAATAAAAATATGTATAATTCTGGAATAAGTAAATAACATTATTTAAATCATTATATAGGAGGTTCGGACACATACGAATCAAATCAGACCTAAGGTAAGGGAGATATCACAATCTCATTTTTATCCGAGATTGTTCATACTTTGGTATTTACTGAGGTTTATTTTATCATCCATATCCATGTTTCCTCAATATGTAATATTATTTCCATCCACCTAAAATTTTTTAAATCCATTTTTACCCTTTGGTGAGTTTATAGTAAAAGATATGAAAATAATCTTTTGTCTTTTTTCGTACGAGGTACTTTTTTACTTTTCCGACAAATGTACGAGAAGAATGTTTTTTTAACTTATACGGCATGAATGGATTTTTATAACATTATTTTCAAGAAGCTTCCTTTACAAGTTTTCATGTTTATTTTCAATCAACATATTTGAGTTTAAAATTGTATGACATGTTAGGAAAGGAAAATGTTTTTGAAGTAGAATGGATATTTTCCTCAAGAATGGAGTTCAAGTGTTTTATCAAAATTATTTTCCATCTAAGATAATATTGGGTTATGTTTCTATCCCTATTATTACATTGATTTGATTATGTTGTGATGGAATTATTTTTATGAATTCCTTTATCTTAAATGAATTGTTTTATGATTTCATGTTGTTTAAGAATCCCATTTTTATTACATGGGTTATGCAATGATGTATGATTTATGATTTTGGGGCACACATATGAATGGTATCATTATGAGATGGGTGGGACCCATATCTCCCTCCAATGCATTGGGTAAAGATTTTATATCTCATGAGATAGACATGGCTGGAATGGCAGGTTAAACCGGTTCAGTAAAACATGACTGAAACGAGGAGTGAACTCGGTTCAGAAATGGACTTTGTCCACTAAGATAGTCTTGGAAATGAGTATTGACTAATAAGAAATGATTCACTGTGATAATGTGTGTATGCCACAAAGTTTCATGTTTTAAGTTATGATTATTGGGATTTCATTTCACTACTATGATTTATCCCATGTTATGAAATTATTCTCCCTTTTGCAGGTTAAGATTTCCAAAATGTTATGTTCTTATGAATATGATGTGATTGATATTTATTTTGTTTACCCTTAATGAGCATTTGAGCTCAACATTTTTATAAGTTTCCTTTTCCCCAGGATATAAAGAATGGTTTTAGTTAAGAAAAAAATGGTGGAAGATCTTTATGGGAGATGTTGAAGATCTTTCACCATGATTAGAAGATTATGTTCCATGTTTCCAAAGACAGTAAACTATTACGATCCTTATGTGTCTGTTTTTGTTATGTATTAAGTATTCCACAAAAGTAATGTAATGTTCATATACATCAAGCTTTGGGACTCTACAATAAGGGATTAAATACAATGTCCGTTAACCTGGGGTCCTACAAATGTAAAGAGCCGTTGTACCTTTCTCATGTATGTGTACATGTATATGAGATGTAGGATGCCCATGTAGTCTACCAGTATTTTATCACACAACATTATCACGTGTACATATTCTCAAGTACATGTATTTGGCCTAGCCAATGTACATGGTCAGTGCATTGTCTGTCTGGGGTAGTTCATAGTATTCTCACACCCATGTACCCGAACTTGTGTTTGTGTACCCTCTATGGTGCACACCATGTCTCTAGGGTGGGACCACATGCCATGTGATACTTAAGTTCCTCAGAAACCATATCCACCACACAGGGGGGCCTACATAATGTGTAGATTTAGATCACACACCATGTAACATAAGATTTTATATAATAATTGATATAGAAACTGAACATATTCTCATTCTTCTAATCTTCGATCATGAGACCGCCTCACTATAAAATCATTTATACATATCCCAATGAACCATTATATCAACAAATAAAAAAAATCATTCCTTGAATCCTTTTAAAAAATGGTTTTATAATTCATTATCTGTTGTACATGATAGAACACAATATTGGGTATCAAAAGTTGTCTGATAGATTGTTGCTACCACCATTATGTCATGATGATCCTAGTTCTATAACCTTAGAAAATTACACAATGAAATGGGTGTTTAAGGATTGATTCATCATGAAATGAGAAAACATGGGACAAATGAATAATGATCTTGATGAATGGAATAATCTTGTGCAAAATCAAAATAATAATAAGAAGAACACACCTCAATCAATGATCATGTCGGTCGTAGTTCACTTTTTTTAGAATAATTTTGAAGGAAACAATAAAAAAATAATTATATTGATAAAATCCCAATAAAAAACCATCCCGTAATACACATAATCTATACATCAATTCTTTCATTGAATGATTTCTGTTCATCATAAAAGATAAGAATGAAGGAGGAAGATGAAAATAAATGATACCCAACCTTGAATCATATTTATTGATGAATGAGAATGGATATACGATGAGAGCGTTTTTGAGACCCTTTGAATCAATTTATCATCGATCATCGATCAATGATGCAGTCACTATTCATACTATAGAAATCATTCAATTATTTCTTCAATCGATCTTCAATTTTTATAGGGTTTTTTCACTATCCCTAGAATCATAACATAAATATATATTTAATGAATGTCCAATATTCTTATGAATGAATATAATTAAAATAATAAAGTATTTTATTTTATTGATTTATGAACCTGCGACTACTTTTCAACAAATGACCCGAACCAAAAAATGGTATGTCAATCCAAGGGTAAACCGTGTATTCTAAACTCAGTGGTTACCTCATATTTCAGAACATTGTCATCATTTAGAAGTCATTTAACTTCATTAGGGAAACTAAAAGTTGGTGATATTTAACATATTTTAAACATTTATTCTTGGAACAATTTTTCTTGGAATCACATGGAATCATAGTTATTGATATCCAAATTTATCCGTACAAAATTACAAAATAAATCATGTAAAATGCATGTAATTAAATTCTCCCCACCTTAGGGATTAACAACTTGAATATCCAAAAAAAGGGCTACACAAAAAATATGTGGGTAATGAGCATGAATTTGGGCCTCCTGATCCCATGTGCACTCCTAAAGATTATCATTCTTCCACAACACACAAAATAATGGAACATATATCTCAAGAAGGATCCTCTCATTCCGTTTCATGATATCTATCAGATAATCAGCAATGGCCTCTCCATCCTCTATGTCTAAGTCACCCTAGTTGTTATTGTAGAATGGGTCACACTCATACCTCCTCAGTTGTGATATGTGGAATACTTCATGCACCAGAAAAACTATAGAGGTAGATGTTAGTGGTACACCACCTCAACAGATGTACACAATATCTATAAAGAGCCCATTAATATGGTAGTTAGTTTTCTATCATAAAAAAATCATCATATTCGTTTTCGATTTTAAGCCCATAAGAATAAATGGCCTCCTTCCTTGAACTCCAATGGCCTTCATCTTCCATAAACATAAGACATTTAACATCTTTTGGTAGTCTTGGTCCACTCTTGGATGATATAATCCTTATCTGTAATTTCTCGCACAAACTTTAGTTCCATGAGTTCCAAATCTCATGGGTGAGTACAAAAAAGTGGCCACTTTAAGGGTCATTATATAATTCCTCGAATGGAGACATAAAAATAGTGAAATGGTTGCTTTTTTTTATACACAATATCCAGCATTCAATGAGGGAAGCTCTCTTCACTTCCTCTAGGACTTGAATGGTTCACTCACTCATACCATTAGTTTGAGTGTGATACACTATGCCCAACCGCAATTGAGTCCCAACATCCTCATGAAATCCCTTCCTCAACCTTTCTGTGAAATGAGATTCACATTGAGAAATGATCGTCGTGGGGATTATAATGACCCAAACATGAAATACAAGGATATTATGTCATTTTAGATGAATATTTTGTACATTACAGAAAAAATACATTCATAACACCTGAATCATAATGAAATAAATAAAAAAATCCATCAAATAATAACATAGGAATAAAACATTTAATTGTGGCAAACACATAAGAATACTATATGATTTCCACTGTATCTATTACATTACTTCCAAGATAGGCTTGGTAATAGGGTTTCCCTCCCCATACCATCGTGGAAGACATGGTTCACTGTCATAGAATCTTTAAAGAATGATTTCAATCATCATATTTTCTTTGTTGACATGATTCACTCCCACGACCACCATTGTAGCATGAGTTCACTCATCATACCATCTTGGTAGTTATGGTTCACTCCAATAAAAATATTAGTAGTGAAGGTTTACTGCTGAGACCATCTTAGTTTATTTCTTGAGATATAAATATTTACCCAATGCAATTGATGGAGATATAATTCCCATCTTTATCATAGTGAAATCATACAAACATGTGTCACAAAATCAAAAAAAATTATGTCTTAACAAATGTAATTAATAGGGTATCATTAATATGAAAACATATCATAACCTATAAAAAAGATACATGTTTTCTAATCATTTCATCAAAAGAATAATTGAAAATGTGAAATGGATTTCAGCAATATATAACCCATGAAAGAGAAACAGATTTCATAAAGACGATGATGTTAAGCATAAAAAATTAAAATTAAGGCTATAAATGGTCCCATTAGTTCATTAATTATATGGTCAAGAGTAACATCAACAGGTTTTATCTTAGATGGAAAATATTTTTTTCATATCTTTCAAAAACAATTATTGGTGAAAATAACCATTCTTCTTTTAAAAATGTTTTTTTATTACATAAAAAAATTTATTTATATTTTTGATATAATATAAAATTAAAAATTTTAATGGATATTATAAATCAATGGGAAACCATTTTTGAAAAATACTTATAAAATAATATTAAAAAATGTTTAAAATCCTTTTTCTCTGAAAAGAAATTAAAAATATATAAAGAATTCATGAAATTTTTTTGAAAACCATTTCTTTGTCAATAAATTGAAAACATATAAATAATTCATGAAATAGTTTTGAAAACCATTTTCTTGGATAGCTTATAAACTGCGCATGAAAACATTCTGAAAATCACTTTTCTTGAAAACATATAATAGAAGCTTGAAACCATTTTGAGAAACACATTTCATGAAAACATTTAAAAGAAGCTTGAAAACATTTTGTATAACATTTTTCATGAAAATACATTAAAAACATTCATAAAAACTATCCCTTTTTACATGAAAATGGAGCTTTATAAAAATGATGGTGGGTAAAATCATACATGTCATAAGAGGTAAATTGAATGTTCATTTTTTACAGTTCATATGTTCGGAAATTTCCTTCATTGAAATGTTACAAGAAGATTCCCTTGATAATTGGTAAAATTAAAAAAGGTGTAAATGTATTTTATTGATTATAAGAGATAAATAGAGTATTTTTTTAATAAATATTTATAAAATATGGTTTTTAAGGAACCTATATTTTCAAAAAAACAAAGAGGGTAAAGTTAGGCTTCATAAACAACACATTCATAACTATCATAACTACCAATGACTAGAAAATAGTGCCACTACATTAATATAGTATGAATAACAGGATGAGAATAAATTTCACTAATGTCTTCTGAGATTGAATATAAGAATTTATCAAAGGAAAAACATAAAAAATATCAAGAATAGATGATATTTTATCAATAAACTCTTATAAAATGGTAACTTGAAATCATACTCTCCATGTATGATAAGTAAATAACATGAATAATAAAATATCATGAAAAGAGTAAATTAATAACTAAAAATATGAAATGGAAGTTTATACACATTGATAAAATGTTTAGGTTCATAAAAAACATGAGTCTCAATTAATGAAAATTGAGAAAAATCATTCTTACAGATTTGGTAGTTTTTGTAACTTCTTCTTCAACATAAATTTTTTTATTTTCAAGAACATTTAATGGGAAAGTGAGAACCCTCAAAACACAATAGTTTCAACACCAAAAGAAACTAATTTTTTTAAAGAACTACATGAGTTGATTGGACCCAATATCCCAAACAAATATCTAGGGAATGGAATTTACCTGAGTGTCTGTATAGTTCTTTATGAAGTCCTCATTATGATTCACCATGTTGTCCCAAGATTGTATAAATTCCTCTTTATTAATAATTCCCCTGTTGAAGCCTTTAAGAAGAATATAAACCTTCTTATCAATCAAATCTCATTTCTCCATTGTGATGGTCACACAAATCGATTTTCCTAGCCTCTTTGATGCCATAATATCAATAGGTTCCTCTTCCATTTATTCATCTGAGTGTAAAAGGAGATCCATTTGTTCTTGCACCGAGACTATCTATCATTGAAGGTATTCCTTCGATCATGACCTGCGCTCCTACCCCGTATCCCTTCCGGGAATAGCAGGCTGATATCCTGCAGACACCAGGTCATTGAAGGAGCCAATCTCCTAAAGCTTTCCAAAACCTTTTTACCTACTTGTGGGGGAGATACCTGCACTTGTAGGAGCCTTTGGGGGCATCTTACCCTTTCTTTCAGATCTAGTAATAGGAGGATAAGGAAGGGTGGAGTAATCCTTCTTGTGCCGCACCCTATGAGTTTTCATAATGAAGTTTTCATTGTCCATGGTAATGTTCTTCCCTAACTCAGAGTGGATCTTATATAGTCCACTACAATGGTTGTGCATCTGGACACATCAGATTCCATATCCTCATATATTTCCTATTGAGAAGATTCCAAATCCACCAAGGGGTCCTCTCTATAGATGAACTCCACCCATACCAATTCGGAACTATTATTGGAGTCATCATGTTCATCTTATAACATAACAAACTGGTTTGGAGAATTCTATTTTTATCCCCCATATTTATCCTTTTCAGCATTAGAGATTCTACTCTTTGTGCCCTTCATGGACTAGTTTGAGACACCTATCTATTCAAATACATGACCCACAAATTGGAAATTTATTGATGTGTCCTCCATTGAGATACTTATAATCCTCACTAGGGTTTTTATCCTCACATAATACTGCAGTCACCTCAAATTCATTGATTTAATTTGGTGTGTCCATCTCCACTCCGTGTGAAACATCCAGGTGAACTTCCCTCCATTCATGTCCAACCACTTCTGGTTCCAATCTAGTAAGACTACTGACCCCTTCACTCTAAACACTTCCAATCCTATTATCGCATAGGCGCTCAGTAGCAGCCTTATCCGAACATACAACTCCCAACTCGCGTTTCACGTGTCGATAAATATCAGTAACTCTTAGGTAAAAATAAAAAACCACAGATTCCTTCTAGTGAATCATGACATATGAACATTGAGGACCGATAATACTAGAGATAGGAACTACACCTAGAAAAGGTCCAACTTCATTAGAAATTTTCCCATCCTTAGTCCCAGCTGATCCTAAGGGAGGGTCACTAGCCAACCCCCCTAGTCGTGCCCTTCCACTGCACTATCATGAAGAGGAAAAGTTCCCAAAATGACGGCATGCCGAACAGAACTTTTTCAATGATTTAAAGACCACCTATTTTTTCCAACAAAATTCTTCCCCTAACAAAATCTAAATTCATTAGAACATGGGTCTTGACACAACAACATTGATGCAGATGCGAGGAGAGATTGGATGACAAACCATGTTGGTTCTAGAATCCGAGCAATGAAATCAGCATGCCAGGTTCCCAGGCAATTTAAGAATAGCAGGATTCTAAAATGGGAGAGGCAGCTCAGGAAAGTGTATTCATAAAGCCATTTTCAGGGTGTCCCACTACATATAATGTTAAAAAGGCCATTTAGTCATATGGAAGTGGTAGCCGTTGCAGGATCGGGAAGCCCCGAACCACATAGTGATCAGATCTTCCGAAGAAGAGAATCAGATCATGATGTGTCGTTTGCCGAGGAGACCGACTGTTTCCCTTGCATGAATCCCCCATGATTGGAAAACAAATCTATCAAAGAAAACAACCGATAAAAGCTATGAGGAACACTGATAAACCAGGTTTTGTGAGAGAAGAGCTGCAACCTTCATAAATTTCGATTTTAAATGATCTAGTTGGGGGTAACGATCATGGAGATTAGGAACCAAAGGAAAAAATGGGCATTTCAGTGAAAGTGGTAAGGGAAGCAGGACTAGAAAAAAGAAAAAATAAAGAGGCTTCTTCGATGGGGTAGAAGATCATCCCCCCTCCCCCGCCGGAAGGGGAGGGATGGAGGCACCGACCATGGCCGCCTAGGTAATGGACTGGACGCCGAAGCCAAGCACCGAGAGACGCTACCTCACCCTACATTTGAAACATAATCCCCTTGAATCCAGGTAAATAAAAATTATATTTTAATTCCCATAAATATTTGTATAATATATATAGAATATAGCCTTGTCCATTACATACAACCTATAAAATGAAATGGGGAGAGACATAATATGTATCTCATGGGAATAAAAACAGTGAGATGAAATCCCCTTACTATGTGTCTAAATTTTATGTTATTATTTTTCACATAAGGATATTAAAATTAGTTCATTTGAGAATATCATATTTCTAAACATATAATTACATTACCAAAATTTATATCTTTCATAAAAAATATGTTTTACTTCTTTAAATCCATAATAAACATTATTTGTAAAGTAGTTATGACGATTCATTCTACTATGTTTAATGTATAAGTTATAATTATCTATATAAAAAATTATTATAATAAAGTGATGTTTAATATACTCATTGGTTCACTTGTAACATACGGTAAGGCAATTTTGCGAGTATCATATGCCAGTTTGGTAATTCCTGTAGCACATGCAAAGTCACTATTGCGTATACTGCAAGTAAAGAAAGTATTATGTGAAGAAGAAATGTTTGACTTATTGTTGTAATATATATATATATATAATGAACTATTTACCATGACATGTTAAATGAAAAATATGAAAGAGATTAATTAACATGAACAAATACAATTTCAAAATATCTTGTGGTGTTACATTCTACCACACCTTAAAATGAATTTCAAAGATGAAATTCAAAAGGGTTCTCAACGGATTAATACTTCAATGTTTTATTCATTGAAACCCATATTGTAAAAATGAAAACTAACTCTTACATTACAAATAGATGGTTGGAACCTATAGCATCCCGTCTTTTTATAACATAACTTTTCATTCCATTACACGGAACTGAGGATCTTTAAGGTTTAGTGTCTTGGAAACAAGGAACATAAAACATAAAACAAAAAAAACATTCTTCTTAAACACTTGAAAGGATTGTCCTCATGTTCATCCTAGGCTCATTACTGCATCTCATAACCTGGGGACATACATCAAAAGGAAGGGTGAGCAGAAGGCCCAGCAAGGGAAACAAGTGAAACATTTTACATATGAACTTCAGATACATCAATAAAGTCATGAAAAGAACTTTAATGCATGAAAATGAAATCATGAGGCATATCATAATAAAAATAAAACTTTTTCATAACTTGAAGATGTGGCTACATCATATAACATAGACAATCATGAACATATCACCAAGGTCCATCCCCAAGGTGTCATTTGAAAATTACCAAGGTTATTCACCAAGGTATCGTGAAAATTGTAATCTCTAGTGGTTACATCATTACCCAATGCATTGGAGCGCTATCAGGGCGCACCCTTAAATTTGCCTTTATTATCATGTGAGCCACATATATCATCATCAAACATTTAATAAATAACCCATATAGCATAAAGGAAATGGGTTTCATTTCATAATCATAACTTTTTAAAAACTGCTTTAAAGACATGATCTTTATATCACTTTAAAACCCACAGAAAAGGAAGGTGGGTCTCATGTATGTAAATCCCAGAATTTAAAATAGAACATTTTGGTATATATGTGAATACCCCTTTAGAAGAAATATCTTTGAGTATTTACTTAATAAAATAAAAGAACTTTAGAAAAAGAGATAGACATTTTGAGACAGAAATTCTGCAGCATAACGACAATGTTCCGAGGTTTTAGAAGACATTAAAAGAGAGGTAAAATGGGTCAAACATTCATAAATGACCCATAAAATAGTACATGGACAGAAGAAGAAGGATACATGATCATGGTAATGAAATTTCAAGGACATACCAATTGAAATGAAAAACATGGAAGGAAGAAAAAAATTAGATTTCTCTTATTAAAGTTCGGCAGCCTAACGACGTTACTTAAACATCAACAAAAATGATTTGAAAAGATCAAATAGGGTCTCTCATAATGTGAAAATAAGAGTTCAGTATGCTAGATATAGAGATAATTCCCCAACATAACAAAAAGGAACTTGAAAGAATTGACATGATAGTAGAACTTCAAAACGAGAAGGGTGAAGAACCACTTAAAAATTCGGCAGCCTAACAGCGCCACTTAAAACATCAAAATACTGAATTGAAGAGATCAAATGGGGTCTCTCATCATATGAACATAAGATTCCAGTATGATATATATAGAGATCAAACCCCAATATAACAAATAGGAACTTGAAATAATTGACATGAAAGTAGAACTTGAAAACGAGAAGGGTGAAGAACCACTTAAAAATTCGGCAGCCTAACGGCGCCACTTAAAACTTCAAAATACTGAATTGAAGAGATCAAATGGGGTCTCTCATCATATGAACATAAGATTCCAGTATGATATATATAGAGAGCATACCCCAATATAAAAAAGAGTAACTTGAAATAATTGACATGAAAGTAGAACTTCAAAACGAGAAGGGTGAAGAACCACTTAAAAATTCGGCAGCCTAACGGCGCCACTTAAAACTTCAAAATACTGAATTGAAGCGATCAAATGGGGTCTCTCATCATATGATCATAAAATATCAGTATGATAATTTAGAGATCATACCCCAACATAATAAAAAGGATCATGAAAGACTTGAATGAAAATAGAACTTGAAAACGAGGAAGGTGAAAGAATCCCTTAAAAAAATTCGGCGGCCTAACGGCGCCACTTAAACATTCTTAAAACGAATTGATGAGAGCAAGGGGGGTTATCTCATCATATGAACATGAAATAGGCAGTAGGATGAATATAAAAGAACATACTCCAACATAAGAACATGGATTATAAAAGAAATGACATAAAAGAGATTACTTGAAAAGAAAGAGAGAGGTCGGATCCCTTACCTTAAAATGTAACTCTTAAACCTCAAAGGTTGGGACCTTGAGGGCTTGGGGGCACATTGGGAGGACTCCTTGGGAGGTAATGAGACCAGAAATTCGTTGGTAATGAGTGGGGAGTCGAATGGATGAGAGGAGGGCTTGGTATTTATAGGGAAAGTGAGGGGACAAGGCATTAATGGCCAAGGGACACCTCACATGTGCTTTTCTCAAACCCATGTGCTCTCCCTTGTCATTTATCATGGAGTTAGGCCACATGGGGCCCCCAAAACAATAATTCATCACCCTTGGCCGGCCAACCCTCAAAAGATCTCATGACATCATCATGAAACCATTATGATGTCATTAAACATACCGAAACCCTAAAACTGTAGTTTTACTATTCACTGAAAATTCAACTTTCTCAAAAAAATCCCAAAATTTCACATTAACCAAATATCAATGCTATGATTTCAAAAATGAACTCCATTTTCTAAAAATAATTTTCTAAATAATTTTAATTATATTTTTAAATAAATACACTATTCACCGAAAATTCATTTTTTTCAGGAAAAAACCCAAAAATTACCATAACATAATATCGATGCTCTGAGTTCAAAAATAAAGTCATTTTTATAAAAATAATTTTCTAATTATTTTTAATTAAATTTTTAATTAAAAAACACTATTCACCCGAAAAAACTAATACTTTAATAATAATTTATGAAACCGTTATTTAACCATTTTATTGAATCACATTACTTAATCAAGGTGCCTAGATTATTTTAAAACTTTCTTTAAGTGAGATTACTAATCTATTTGGACATATTACTAATCCTAATCATAAAATCACTATTCATAATTTACTATTCATCAAAAATCAAGTTTATCTTATTAGACTCTAAATTTAGTACTGAACATAATTGCAGAAGACCATTTTTTGAAAATCATTACACATCATTAGTGATTTAGGGTTTACATTAATATTTTAAAATATCCTTTTTCTAAAATTCATCAAAAATATGCATACTATATTTATCCGGTCATTTCAAAATTCATAAACGTCATCATAAGAAGAAATCCCAATTTTTATTTAAAATAAGGATTGCACAAGGTAGTTATGGTCTCGTTACATAACCCCTTATAATACCAGCATAGGAACTAAGAGTAAGGTGTGCTAGGGTGATAGAAGATTGGGGCGGCTCAGTCAACATTGCCCGAGTAGTAATTTCTATCAGTTTGAACTTCTCACGAAGGCGATTTCGTTCTAGCTTCACATGATGAAGTTCGGCTTGGATTTGATCCAGAGCAAAGCCCAGTGGTTCTACCTCCTTCCCAAGCTCTGTTAGATGGGCTTCGATCGGTCCAAAACTACTAGGTGAGGCCATCGACTCTTCTTTCTATAATAATTAACCAAGATTACTTATATTTAGAGACAATAATCAAAACATTTTGTTCACAACGGTCATGTTGACCGATGGTTATATAATAGTCAAAACCCACTGATCTCATTTTAATTATAATCATGTTTATCAAATAAAACATTTTTATTGAGTATAACAATAACACATAAAATTTAGAAACAAAATTTATTTAAAAATTTCGGGTCGTTACAATCTTCCCCCCTTAAGAAATTGCGTCCTCGCAATTTTAAAATTGGGTTTTGAAATTTCATTGAAAGTCCCACATCGGAAAAGGAGTCAGTAAAACTATTACTTTAAAATAAAGAAAGGGAAGTTCAATGGTCACCCGAGTTAACCCACACTAGGGTTCCATGTAGGAAAACATGGACATGGAGGAAAAAACAAAGGGTCAAGTTCTGAGGGAGAGTGATAGAGAACATGATTAGGAGAAAGTTATCCATGAGAAAATCCCAAACTTATGATGTGTGTAAACGGTCTTTGATTACCTAGTAGGAAACGTAAACCAACAACATTTTTGTTTTACGTTTCTTTTCATAATTTTTAGGATTTCATTTACTACATAGAACAAAAACATAAGAAAATATACCTACCTTCAAGTAGAGTTTCATCCTTTAACAAGTCCCTACCAACACTAATATTTTCTCCAAATGATGAGAATTCAAAAACACTTGGTCTCATAAAAGCACAAGAATCATCTTCTATAGAATCACATAATCTACAAAAGATTAACTATCTATTTCTTCTATCTTTAAACATTATCCCAAAAACAGAAAGGTTAAGGTAAAACAACTCTTCAAAAAGAAATAATCCCATAGGAATTGAAACTACTTTTAAATCATCAAAGTTCCATGGTACTACCCAAAGTTCATCATAGACCATTCCATAAATAACGGTCCTTAAAATTCCTCAAAACAAACCAAACTAAGATTGAAACCCAAAAACAATAAGGATTTGATAACATAGTCTTCCAAAACAACTTCATTGTTCATCTCCAGACAACATCAACCACTCCTAACATCTTATAAAAAAGTAGCTAACCTAAACATATTTTACCCAAGATAGGTTAGCCATTCCCATAAGTAACCTAAATTACTATAAGTTCACCTTAAATTCATCGATTCTTCAAAATATAAGTCAACCTTACTCCTCAATGAAAATACCGTAGTTATCTATTTACCTCGATCAAATATGGTTCCCAAAATAATGAACGTCTTCCAAAATAATAATCATATTTTAATCCCCTAATCATCCTTGTCATATTAATACGAAAATCGTCGCATTTCCTATCACATTGGTTGTCGGAACATGTTCTTCCATTTCCCACCATTATCTAAGAAGAGAATGCATAATTAGGGGCTTAAGTACTTAGCTAATAATCATGAAAAGGAACTGAAAGCATATAAGGATAACTTGTATATGAAAGGTATACCCTAGCTTGTTATCTACTAGGTTCCCATATAGGTTATGAATGATCATATATTCTTATGTGAACCTTTATTTTATTTTATCTTTGTTCCTTTAACAATGGTTCATACCAAGCTTATGAATTTACCAAAGCATATCCCCCGGGAGTGTCGTAACCAAGAGTGCAGCAAGGCCCATTGTCGTGTACCAGTTCCCGTTCGAGTCTAGCTCAAAGCGGTGTTTTCGGGTTTTACCCCTATCTACATCTGTGCCAGAGCCACCTCTACCTGCTCGTATCCAGACAGGGATGTATTTGCTTGGAAACCCCTTACTCAATACTCACCCAAATACCAGGAAGATTTCATATATTAAACTTTTCTATAGGGTTCCTCCTAGAGTTTTCATATCCTAATTTCCACAAATAACTAAACCATCCTTTGATACCAACTATAGCATCCCGTCTTTTTATAACATAACTTTTCATTCCATTACACGGAACTGAGGATCTTTAAGGTTTAGTGTCTTGGAAACAAGGAACATAAAACATAAAACAAAAAAAACATTCTTCTTAAACACTTGAAAGGATTCTCCTAATGTTCATCCTAGGCTCATTACTGCATCTCATAACCGGGGGACATAAATCAAAAGGAAGGGTGAGCAGAAGGCCCAGCAAGGGAAACAAGTGAAACATTTTACATATGAACTTCAGATACATCAATAAAGTCATGAAAAGAACTTTAATGCATGAAAATGAAATCATGATGCATATCATAATAAAAATAAAACATTTTCATAACTTGAAGATGTGGCTACATCATATAACATAGACAATCATGAACATATCACCAAGGTCCATCCCCAAGGTGTCATTTGAAAATTACCAAGGTTATTCACCAAGGTATCGTGAAAATTGTAATCTCTAGTGGTTACATCATTACCCAATGCATTGGAGCGCTATCAGGGCGCACCCTTAAATTTGCCTTTATTATCATGGGAGCCACATATATCATCATCAAACATTTAATAAATAACCCATATATCATAAAGGAAATGGGTTTCATTTCATAATCATAACTTTTTAAAAACTGCTTTAAAGACATGATCTTTATATCACTTTAAAACCCACAGAAAAGGAAGGTGGGTCTCATGTATGTAAATCCCAGAATTTAAAATAGAACATTTTGGTATATATGTGAATACCCCTTTAGAAAAAGAGCTTTGAGTATTTACTTAATAAAATAAAAGAACTTTAGAAAAAGAGATAGACATTTTGAGACAGAAATTCTGCAGCATAACGGCAATGTTCCGAGGTTTTAGAAGACATTAAAAGAGAGGTAAAATGGGTCAATCATTCATAAATGACCCATAAAATAGTACATGGACAGAAGAAGAAGGATACATGATCATGGTAATGAAATTTCAAAGACATACCATTTGAAATGAAAAACATGGAAGGAAGAAAAAAATTAGATTTCTCTTATGAAAGTTCGGCAGCCTAACGGCGTTACTTAAACATCAACAAAAATGATTTGAAAAGATCAAATAGGGTCTCTCATAATGTGAACATAAGAGTTCAGTATACTAGATATAGAGATAATTCCCCAACATAACAAAAAGGAACTTGAAAGAATTGACATGATAGTAGAACTTCAAAACGAGAAGGGTGAAGAACCACTTAAAAATTCGGCAGCCTAACGGCGCCACTTAAAACATCAAAATACTGAATTGAAGAGATCAAATGGGGTCTCTCATCATATGAACATAAGAGTCCAGTATGATATATATAGAGATCAAACCCCAATATAACAAAGAGGAACTTGAAATAATTGACATGAAAGTAGAACTTCAAAACGAGAAGGGTGAAGAACCACTTAAAAATTCGGCAGCCTAACGGCGCCACTTAAAACATCAAAATACTGAATTGAAGAGATCAAATGGGGTCTCTCATCATATGAACATAAGATTCCAGTATGATATATATAGAGATCATACCCCAATATAACAAAGAGGAACTTGAAATAATTGACATGAAAGTAGAACTTCAAAACGAGAAGGGTGAAGAACCACTTAAAAATTCGGCAGCCTAACGGCGCCACTTAAAACTTCAAAATACTGAATTGAAGCGATCAAATGGGGTCTCTCATCATATGATCATAAAAGATAAGTATGATAATTTAGAGATCATACCCCAACATAATAAAAAGGAACATGAAATACTTGAATGAAAATAGAACTTGAAAACGAGGAAGGTGAAAGAATCCCTTAAAAAAATTCGGCGGCCTAACGGCGCCACTTAAACATTCTTAAAACGAATTCATGAGAGCAAGGGGGGTTCTCTCATCATATGAACATGAAATAGGCAGTAGGATGAATATAAAAGAACATCCTCCAACATAAGAACATGGAGTATAAAAGAAATGACATAAAAGATATTACTTGAAAAGAAAGAGAGTGGTCGGATCCCTTACCTTAAAATGTAACTCTTAAACCTCAAAGGTTGGGATCTTGAGGGCTTGGGGGCACCTTGGGAGGACTCCTTGGGGGGTAATGAGACCAGAAATTCGTTGGGAATGAGTGGGGAGTCGAATGGATGAGAGGAGGGCTTGGTATTTATAGGGAAAGTGAGGGGACAAGGCATTAATGGCCAAGGGACACCTCACATGTGCTTTTCTCAAACCAATGTGCTCTCCCTTGTCATTTATCATGGAGTTAGGCCACATGGGGCCCCCAAAACAATAATTCATCACCCTTGGCCGTCCAACCCTCAAAAGATCTCATGACATCATCATGACACCATTATGATGTCATTAAACATACCGAAACCCTAAAACTGTATTTTTACTATTCACTGAAAATTCAACTTTCTCAGAAAAATCCCAAAATTTCACATTAACCAAATATCAATGCTATGATTTCAAAAATGAACTCCATTTTCTAAAAATAATTTTCTAAATATTTTTAATTATATTTTTAAATAAATACACTATTCACCGAAAATTCATTTTTTTCAGAAAAAACACAAAAATTACCATAACATAATATCGATGCTCTGAGTTCAAAAATAAAGTCATTTTTATAAAAATAATTTTCTAATTATTTTTAATTAAATTTTTAATTAAAAAACACTATTCACCCGAAAAAACTAATACTTGAATAATAATTTATGAAACCGTTATTTACCCATTTTATTGAATCACATTACTTAATCAAGGTGCCTAGATTATTTTAAAACTTTCTTTAACTGAGATTACTAATCTATTTGGTCATATTACTAATCCTAATCATAAAATCACTATTCATAATTTACTATTCATCAAAAATCAAGTTTATCTTATTAGACTCTAAATTTAGTACTGAACATAATTGCAGAAGACCATTTTTTGAAAATCATTACACATCATTAGTGATTTAGGGTTTACATAAATATTTTAAAATATCCTTTTTCTAAAATTCATCAAAAATATGCATACTATATTTATCCGGTCATTTCAAAATTCATAAACTTCATCATAAGAAGAAATCCCAATTTTTATTTAAAACAAGGACTGCACAAGGTAGTTACGGTCTCGTTACATAACCCCTTATAATACCAGCATAGGACCTAAGAGTAAGGTGTGCTAGGGTGATAGAAGCTTGGGGCGGCTCAGTCAACATTGCCCGAGTAGTAATTTCTATCAGTTTGAACTTCTCACGAAGGCGATTTCGTTCCAGCTTCACATGATGAAGTTCGGCTTGGATTTGATCCAGAGCAAAGCCCAGTGGTTCTACCTCCTTCCCAAGCTCTGTTAGATGGGCTTCGATCGGTCCAAAAATACTAGGTGAGGCCATCGACTCTTCTTTCTATAATAATTAACCAAGATTACTTATATTTAGAGACAATAATCAAAACATTTTGTTCACAACGGTCATTTTGACCGATGGTTATATAATAGTCAAAACCCACTGATCTCATTTTAATTATAATCATGTTTATCAAATAAAACATTTTTGTTGAGTATAACAATAACACATAAAATTTAGAAACAAAATTTATTTTAAAATTTCGGGTCGTTACAGAACCATAATGGTTACCCAATGTAAAATATAACTTGGTTCCCACATAGGAGAACACATGTTAGGAGTGAGGATTGGATATGGATAAAAAAATATTTATAGGGAGTGGTTGTGGTTATCAATAACAAACAAGTGGATTCTCAATGATATGTTTAGGGCCTCAAAGTCCCAAATATACGATGATTTAAAAGGCCATCAATTTACTAATAATTAATCTGTTAGGACCACAAATTTTCATTATTGATCATTATTCAATCACTGAGTAATTATTTAATTGATCGAGAATACAGTAAAAATTTTATTTTTGGATGTGATTTTATCTATTTAAAATTCATCCATTACTTAAATAAATGGATTTATATAAATTAACATTAATGCCTAAAGCACTAAAATAAACTCATAGTAGATATTAAGGCCCATAAAATAATGAAATGTATTACTATTTATCTATAAATATTATTGAAATTAAATATGGTTAATACATTAATCTCTAAATATAATATAGAACTCTACAATTTCATCATAAATAATTATTCATAAAAATTAATTATACATTAACTAGGATATCAAATGGGCTAGTGTTAGTTGGGAAACCCTCATCGTCCTATGGTCATGGGATTATGAACTGATTCCTTGGCGGACATGATTGGTTGTCACCCATCATATATAATGTCCTTTTTTAAAACCTATCTAATATAATTTCCAAAATATTATTGACATCCTTGAGAAAATTTTAATAACAAACATTCATTTCAGCGATAGTTATAAAACCAAACTCATTGGATAAATACTTCCCATGAAGATTTACATAATCATGTCATGGATGGATAACAATATAATCATTCTGAAAAATGGAAATCCAAAATCATAGAAACAACGTCACAAAACTATCTTAACAATGATCCCCCATATATGAAATAGTGTCCATTGGTTATCACATTCTATACATGTTAATACCGTTGAGTTAAATTCTCTTGAAACACGGTAATATTCTGAATTACCATACATTCATTTGGTAATCATGAATTATTCCTTATTCAAAATTATATTGGATCTATTAGAAATATCCATCAATGTTTGAAACTCCATACATGATGACATTTTTAATAATCAACACCAGGGTAGTCCTTACCATCCATTTAATTATTCACAACCCACATATCTTTATCCAAACGACATTATCTTAACATAATGAACATATTATGCGTAACAATAACGTAATCAAAATATCGCATTGTCCTTAAATCAAATCCATAATCCATTGGGAATATTCAACATAAACATATAAATACTGATAAAAACAAAAGTAGAACAATCAATGGATACTTCATCATTTATAAAACATAATTTTTTATTCCAAACACATGCAATATTTTATTATTCTTCATTATCCTTATTCTATTATCAGGACTACTTCATTCTATAACAAAATAAAACATTCAATTTACATTTCATTTGTAGTCTATTCATCATAAGAAATATATCCATTAATCGTAACACATTGATAATTCCCTTTATGATATTTAATACCAGGGCAATGAAATGAATAATGTTCATTTACACAATACATAAAATATGTAACCGTGCATGATGTATTATAGAGGCGAACATTCACATCCATTTACATTACAAAAATATTAAATTTTAACCTAAAGTCACTTAATTTTTGTGTTGACACTTCTTTTTCGTCACAGAATCTAATGACTAAAAAAGGGAAATACCTAAACACAAAGTGGTTCATCCTTTGAAGAAACATAAAAAGTTGACAAAGGCATGAATAGGGATTTGTTTACACTTGGGTCATGCATGTTTCACCATGGCCGCGCAAGTATACTTGTGTGCCACATATTGGGCACATAGGTGACTTGTGCACCATAAGTTATTTTTTCCCAAAGTCTTAAAAGGCCTATAAATACCCCTTCTGGGCCCCCTATTTCGGGACTAAAAAATCCAGAATCTCAAATTTAAGCTCCTGATGCCCTAGACTCTTCATAAAGACTTCCGAACACTTCTAAGGTAATTTCATACCTAGAATGGAAGGTTTAAAGAGAAGGAACAAGGTCTAACTGTTGAAATTCATCTACACATGCGTGCCTAAGTGTCTAACCCTTTAGCAAATTTAAGACACTTGCACGCCACCTTATTCCTTCCACAGAACTTGTGTGCCATTAAATTAAAAGTATTTAGGGATAACACTATGGGCTTTAGCTAAGCATCACCCAAGTTTTACCCTATGGGTTGACCATCTCGCAAGTACCTAAGTGTTGCATAGGTATTCCTGCGCGACCAAGACCTGCGCACCCAAACAGGACCAGCGCGCCTACATTCTCTTGGGTGCCCCTCTTGTCCATTCATCTCTTTTCTTAAAATCCACCCCTACTCTTCAAGATTTAGCCTTCAGAATCTTCTTCAAAGACAGTTATGGCATGATTCCTTGGTTGGATTACTTATTTGAAAAGAATTCTGTGGAACATCTCTCAAAACCTAATGACTTATATACCAATATGTCATTTAGGTTAGATATTCCATTTAGTTAACCTCATCCTTTAAGATGAGAAGATTCTATGGGCCTCCTTTTCAGGAGTATGCCCCTATCTCCAAGTCCCCTATACTAGGTCCTCCTTTTCCGGAGTATATCCCAGTCCAAGTTCCTTACTTTTGGGCATCCTACATGGGAGTAATCCCCAGTCATAATTTCCTAACCTGAGACTCCTTTTCTGGAGTAAACCCCAATTCTCAAGTCCCTTTATCAGGAATAAGGCAATTTCATAATTTCTCCTAACAAGTCTTAACATCTTTTTTATTTGGGCTTTCTTCTCAGGAATGAAACCCATTCATAAGTCTCCTCCTAATATGGGCATCATCGTTAGGAGTAATCCCCATGTTAGAGTATCCAAATCTCTATAAAGCACATATACCTTTATGGACCTTGTTTCCTGGCTTCTTCTCTAAAGTAATACATGATATTTATCTATTTGGGCATTCATACATATATAAGCCCCACATTATTCATTGTGACCACATATTTTGTGTCCCAAATTGTCAGGTTTACTGATACATCTTGTTTCTCACACCGAGCATGACTGACGTGAGCTTAGAGTGTATAGGTAACCATGACACATCTCTTTAGGCCTTTAATTATATGTATGACTCACAATTACCAACCTGAACTATGTGGACTTTGATCTCTACCTTAAAAGTAGAGTACATAGGAAGCCTTTCTAAGGTTCAAGCCCATCACCCATTAAATATCATCCGTCCCATATGATGTTAAACTATATCTTAATTCATGAACTACAAGGGTTACGATTCCTTTTCTAACAAGGATACGTATGTAGCCCATCTGTGGGTACGATCCTAACTCTGTAGTACCCCATGTCACGAACCAGCCCGGGTCGACCCTGAACCGGGCACCCGAGCCGGTCCGCGGCAAGTCCCGAGGGGCGTTCCTGATCCCCCCGGGATGGCAACAAGTGCCGGGCATCAACATTAAGCAGGTGGGAACGATTTCAGCCCAAACAAAAGTAAATAGAACAGAGCGAAAAAAACACTAACAACGGAAAAGAAATAAAAGCCACACGACCACGTACCTCCATGTGACCTCTCAGGTCACCACCCAACTAGAGAGCAACCTCGCTCCAACACTGAGCGACTCAAAACAGAAGACCTGAGCAAGGGAAGAGCTACAACTGAAATGATAATATAGGCGTGAGCATTAAAATGCCCAGTAGGTAAGCCAAAGTAAACCACTGAATCCAAAAGTTTCCTTTCCCAAGCAATCCGTTGACACAGGTTTGAAAAATACAATTATAAAATAGATTTTTCACATTTAAAAATAAACAACATGTTTTCCCCATTTGAAAACTCAAAGCACACTATAAATCACTTTCAAAACCATTTCATGTTTTTATAAACAAAACCAAATATACATGATACTACGACTGTGCTAAAAAGGAACAGGTAAACAGTACAGGCTGAAAGCAAACCAGTGAAACAGAAAGTAACCAAGTAATGCAAGATGATAGTAGTGCAAAAGGACACAAGTAACACTATAAGCTGTAAAGAATAACTGGAAGTAAACAATCAAGGTGAACAAGTAACCATGGGTGATCCTAAACATCCCTAGAAAACACCTGGACGTACTCAGGTTCAGACTACCTGCCGGCGTGGTACTCCATAGTCAATAACCAACTGGCCGCCCTAATAGCCAACCAGTGGCACATCCCTCCTGGCCTGTCTACAACTCCAGGGGGTACCAACCCGTCTAATCAGGGTTAGCAAGCAACCGTCACTCGATAATCAACAAGACGCCCAGGAACTCATGGTGGTTGTTGTAACACTGTGTAAGTGGGAGGCCCACGCACGCGTGACTCATCTCACCGCACTTGCCAACCCCTTACACGGACATCGCTACACGACAACCCTCGAAGGGAAGTCCCCCTGTAGAGATGCCCTCACAAGTACGTATATGTATATATCTATATGTATAATCACTTCACATTCAATAAAGTGCCAACCGGGCCTTCACGTCATTTGATTATCAAAACAACTTTATAAAATTCCTGGAGTTGTCAAGCGAACACTTGGTTTTACAAAAACAAACAGCTTTACACGAATATTTCACAGTATCACTTTAAATAACTCTAAACACTGTTTCTGTATTAAGTAAAGGGCCAAACGGGCATTTCTTCGTAGATTTCTTTTTAAACAAATTCGATGTGTCTCAAAAAGAGACGAAAACATTTTGAAACCAAGAACCGTTTAGGAAAGTCGAGACTTCGAGAAAATAAAAATAAATAAAAATAAATGGTCACAATTTCAAACACCATCTTCATTTGAGGGCACATCCATGTGTGCACCTGGTGCACTCATGGATGTGTCGACATCCAATGGTGCGTCAAACCTGAAAAAGGGGCACGACAACACTTCCGAATGATACTAAATTTCATAAAACTAACCAGCACAGGATAATAAGATCCAAGAATGATTCTTTCTTTACAAAAAGGAAAACACCGCTCAAGACAACCAATGATAACATAAGATAACATAAGCAGTTAGTTTCACCTTAGCTGGAAACGCCTAAACAGCTGCACTATATAAACAATAAAAAGGGCAGGACAACATCTTGTTCACAACTACCTTGGAAAAAAATATAATTGCTTCAAACTTATCTTTCGAACAAAACTATAGATTTTAAAACACCAAAATACGTCACGCAAGGCTATAATAAACATGTGAATCATGGAATAAAATTAATTTAAAATAATTCAAGTACCAGCAGAGTGCTTCGAAAAGGAAACAGGTGAATTCTCCTACCTCAAACATGGAGCGGACGCGACGGAAACCCAGCAGAAAGTAGAATGAACCCCTGCGGACTAACTGCGTACGCTGAACAGTGAAAAAGTACACGTTACTCAACTCGTGACAGAAAAAGGATTATTTAAAATTAAATAAAAACACTAAGATAAATATATATATAGGTAAATAATAAATACATGAATAAATAAATAATCAATGTAATACACAAATAGGTAATCAAACAAAATAAAACATAATTAAATGAATGAAAGAATAAGTAAACAAATAAAGAACTAATTAATTGACAAATAATTAAATGAATAAATAAATAAATAACTAATTAACAAATACTTAATTGAGTAAATAAATAGACAATTAATTAATCAATCAATTAATAAATAATAATAATAATAATAATAATAATAAGAAGTTAATAATTAAATTAATAACAAATATAATAATAATAATAATAATAATAATAATAATAATATGATAATTAAAATAATAATAATTATAAATTCTAACAATAAAGATAATAATAATAAGAATATTATTATTAATAATAATGATAATACTAACAATGCCAATAATTATAATAATAATAATAATAATAATAATAATATAATAATAATAATAAGATGTTAATAATATGATAATATTAATAAAGTAATAATTTAATAATAATAGTAACAATAATAATATAATAATATAATAATAATAATAAAGTATTAATCTTATAACATTAATAATAATATTATTATTAATATGAAAGAAAAAAAAGAAAAACAAAACGTAATAAAAAAAAAGAAAACACTTACAGCGGAGGGGTTTTCGGAGGAGAAGACCGGGGCTGGGGGGGTTCGGCCGGAGGCTGGCCGGGAGCGGGGCCGGTGCGGGCCGGCGGCGGCGAGCAGGGGGGTGTGTGCCGGTGCTGGGAAGGAGGGGCGGAGGCGGGACGACGGGAAGGGACGGGGAGAGGGAGGGAAGGGCGCGGCGGGGAGAGGGCGGCCGGGCGTGGTGCGCTTGACGGGGAGCGGCGGAGAGGCCAGCAGGCGCGGCGGGGTCGAGGGTGAAGCGGGACGGAGGCCGGTGGAGGAGCGCTGAACGCCGGGGATGGGGAGCGGGGAAGCCGGGTGCCGTCGCGTAGGGGAGCTGGGAGCCGGCTACGGAAACGGGGGAGGTGATGCGGCGATGCAGGAGAGGGCCGCCGGGGGGTGGCCAGCGGGCTGGAGGGGAGAAGGAGCCGGGACGTCGGGAAGCCGAACAGGGTGTGGGGCGCGGCGGGAGCTGGTGTGGGCGGCGACGCTGAAGGGTGTAGGGCGGCGTACGCAGGAAGGAGGCGGTGAGGGAGAGGGGATGGAGAGAGAGAGAGGTGAGGGGGGGTGGCGGCTACGGGGAGAGGGATTAGGGTTAGGGGGGTTAAACAAAATACTAAATATATCTATATATATACATAATCAACAATAATAATAATAATAATAATAATAATAATAGTAATAATAATTGTAATAACCTTATAATAATTGTAATAATAACCATAATAATAATAATAGAAGACTAAATAAAAGAATAAAATCTAATCTTCATAATAATAAAATTTTATAATAATAATATTAATAAAACTTTATAATAATAATAATAAATAAACTTTATAATAATAATGATGAAATAATAAAAAATAATAAAATGACAACATAAAATTCTCAAATTTAAACATCGGGCGAACACGTAGTCACCCGGGCCAACCGCACGGTCACCGCTAACGATGCGATGACCGCGCACTGGCGCGAAACCCTTCAACATAAATAAACGTTAAAAATTCAGACCAAGAACAAGAAAAGAGTAAGATAAGGGTATCTGCGGTCGGGGTGTGACAATTTGGGGGATCGGGAACGCCCCTCGGGACTTGCCGCGGACCGGCTCGGGTGCCCGGTTCAGGGTCGACCCGGGCTGGTTCGTGACAAAATGGTATCAGAGCTGGTTCTTGTTATTTGGGTTGTCCGGTAGAAGAAGATTAGGACTGTCGGAACTCGAGGGGTAAGTGCGGGAGGAGCGTCGCGATCTCTTGCTCGCACTGATCTTCGAGTTACCAGGGGTAGTTCGGGAATTGTGTCCTTGCCTTTTCTGGTTTGTCTTGGATTGAGAGATCATAATGGAGGCAAGCCGACGTTACATCGCGATTTCACATGGAGTAGTGACCCTTGTGGAGTACGAGTACGTGGTTTGAATTCCTCCTAGTGGTCGACGCTGACTTGGGACATGGCCCACTACCATGTCGCCAGGTTGAGTGTGACTACTAGTCCCTCATTTCAGTGATTGATGCAAATTTGGATGTTGTTTTCGTTTTGGTCTGTGTGAGTGCGTAGTTGGAAATGAAAAAGGGTTTTTGAAAATTGGACTGGTTTCTTTTAAAGGACTTTAAATGTATAAAATGGGTTTTAAAACTGAAATTTCTTGATTTGAAAATCTGTTGTTTGCTTGGAATTGGTTAAGAATGATTTGGGTTGAAACCTCGGTTCCTCTTCATGAACGTTTGCACATGTGTGAGAATGCATTCAAAATGCGTGTTGAGGCGGGTATTAATGGACAGTGGATAAAGACATGTGCAACGGGTCATGGGAGTACCTGGGTGTGTGTTTGAAATTTAACGCTTGACTTTGTTTTCAAAATTGGTTTTAAATGAGAAACAGTTTTGGAAAGTTTTGGTTTGAAAGTGGATTGGTTTTTGGAAAGTGATCTTGAGAAAGGGTGGTTTTGAAATCAAAAATGAAAAGGGAATTTTAAGGAGGAGATTTTGTTTTGGGTTGTGTTGTATTTGTTTGGTCCTTGTGATGACTGTTTTGATGAAGGCGCTTTTATTGATGTTGCTTCGATTTGATGTTGGTTTTGGCCTTGTGTTTTATATGTCGCTCAGGAAATGTCGCCCAGAAAGGTCTCTAAGGATTCAGATATGTCATGCCCAGTTTTTGGTCCTTCTCAGACTCTGCCTATTCTCCATGGTGATCAGGGTCCGTTAGAGGCAGTGAAATGGCTCGAGGAAGTGGAGCGTGTCTTTAGAATGTTGGGAACTCTCGATAGTGTTAAGGTTCGTGCAATTATGAAGTTGTTCGAGGGTCCAGCTCTGGACCAGTGGAAGGTGGTTGCCCCACCATCAGCACAAGTTGAAATGACGTGGGATGTCTTTTGAATTGTTTTCATCCAAGGGTTTTTACCTGAGGAAGTGAAGCTGGAGAAAAAGAGGGAGCTTGTGCATATTCAACAAGGTCAACGGACGGTGAAGGAATATGTTGACCATTTCAAGGAACTGATTCCCTTTTCTCCAGAGGTAGCATCGCATGAGCTCATGAAGGCCTCTCTTTTCACTGGGGGTCTTCGTCTAGAGATCAAGGAGAGATTCCTCCCTTCTAAAGACCTTTGTTTCGAGAAGCTGGTGGAGGAAGCATTCTTGGCTGAGTTGGTTTTCGGTGTGCGGGTGGTTAATACTTCAGCGTCCCCTGTTGTTGTTCGTAAGAGTTCCCCCTCTGGTGAGGAAGAGGTGCCCGAGATACCTGTTCCTAAGGAGTTATCCCCTTTGGTTCCAGCTTGCAGTTCATCAGATCGTTCGATGGTGTGCTATCAGTGTGGTCGTTTCGGGGATTTAAAGTCGTCTTGTCGCAACCCTCCGAAGACGTGTCATCGCTGTGGTTGTCTGGGTCATCTGGAGAAGTTTTGCAAGAAGCGTCGCTTGAAGAGGAAGGTATGATGGGAGAATGTCAGTACCTGACTGTGAGGCAGAAGATGCTTCAGCCATCAGAGCCCCAGCCACAAGTCTCGGGGTGAAGCTCGCGCACAGTCAGGAGTCCCCAGGGGTGTGAAGCCTTGGTCCAGGTTTTGTGTTCCATGTTAACAGTGGGACAATCAAGATCTTTTAGTACTTGTTTTTATACTGTTAAGTTTTGACGTTGTTGTATGTTCATTGTTTTACCATGGGGTTATCATGGACTTGTTCTATTACAATCCAAGTAGTCTGGATTATGTGGATGTGTTGTTTCTAAATCGTGTGTCCTTCTTAAAAGTGTGTTTGACTCTCGTGTGGGTTGACCTCGTTTTAGTTATGTTGTCGATGTGGATATGCTTTGTGGACTTCGGTGGATCATGTCTCCAATTTGATGTTAGTCAAATGTTTTCTATGGGTTTTCCCTGGTGTTGAAGTTGTTGACTCTAGTCGAGTGTTCAAGGTTTCGACGAAGGTGTTGTTTTTCACTCGTGCTATGAGAGTTGGTTTAAACCGGTTGGGAGTTCCCACGTCGACCCCCCCTTTTTCTAGGGTTGTCTATTTAGATGGTCAACTTTTCTGCACTAGTTAAGTTCTTGTGGTGGGGAGAACCCCTTCGTGTTCTCCCCTCAATATCGAACCCCAGTTTTCTCTTGAATCGGTCAGGTGTGACCTGTGCAGAGTAAGGTCATCCTCGAGATTCTCAGTTCTCTCTGGTTCCTTTAGTTCCGTTGGGGCATGGACTTAAATCTTGACCGACTTTTGGCCTGGTGACTTTCTGGGGGCATAAAGTGTCCGTGGTGGAGAGAATTGTCACACCCCGACCGCAGATACCCTTATCTTACTCTTTTCTTGGTCTCGGTCTGAATTTTTAACGTTTATTTATGTTGAAGGGTTTCGCGCCTGTGCGCGGTCATCGCATCGTTAGCGGTGACCGTGCGGTTGGCCCGGGTGACTACGTGTTCGCCCGATGTTTAAATTTGAGAATTTTATGTTGTCATTTTATTATTTTTTATTATTTCATCATTATTATTATAAAGTTTATTTATTATTATTATTATAAAGTTTTATTAATATTATTATTATAAAATTTTATTATTATGAAGATTAGATTTTATTCTTTTATTTAGTCTTCTATTATTATTATTATTATGGTGATTATTACAATTATTATAAGGTTATTACAATTATTATTACTATTATTATTATTATTATTATTATTGTTGGTTATGTATATATATAGATATATTTAGTATTTTGTTTAACCCCCCTATCCCTAATCCCTCTCCCCGTAGCCGCCACCCCCCTCACCTATCTCTCTCTCCATCCCCTCTCCCTCACCGCCTCCTTCCTGCGTACGCCGCCCTACTCCCTTCAGCGTCGCCGCCCACACCAGCTCCCGCCGCGCCCCACACCCTGTTCGGCTTCCCGACGTCCCGGCTCCTTCTCCCCTCCAGCCCGCTGGCCACCCCCCGGCGACCCTCTCCTGCATCGCCGCATCACCTCCCCGTTTCCGTAGCCGGCTCCCAGCTCCCCTACGCGACGGCACCCAGCTTCCCCGCTCCCCATCCCCGGCGTTCAGCGCACCTCCACCGGCCGCCGTCCCGCTTCACCCACGACCCCGCCGCGCCTGCTGGCCTCTCCGCCGCTCCCCGTCAAGCGCACCACGCCCGACCGCCCTCTCCCCACCGCGCCCTGCCCTCCCTCTCCCCGTCCCTTCCCGTCGTGCCGCTTCCGCCCCTCCTTCCCAGCACCGGCACACACCCCCCCTGCTCGCCGCCGCCGGCCCGCACCGGCCCCGCTCCGGCCAGCCTCCGGCCGAACCCCCCAGCCCCGGTCTTCTCCTCCGCAAACCCCTCCGCTGTAAGTGTTTTCTTTTTTTTTATTACGTTTTGTTTTGCTTTTTTTTTTCTTTCATATTAATAATAATATTATCATTAATGTTATAAGATTAATACTTTATTATTATTATTATTATATTATTATATTATTATTGTTACTATTATTATTAAATTATTACTTTATTAATATTATCATATTATTAACATCTTATTATTATATTATTATTATTATTATTATTATTATTATAATTATTGGCATTATTAGTATTATCATTATTATTAATAATAATAATATTATTATTATTATCTTTATTGTTAGAATTTATAATTATTATTATTTTAATTATCATATTATTATTGTTATTATTATTGTTATTATATTTGTTATTAATTTAATTATTAACTTCTTATTATTTTTATTATTATTATTATTATTTATTAATTGATTGATTAATTAATTGTCTATTTATTTACTCAATTAAGTATTTGTTAATTAGTTATTTATTTATTTATTCATTTAATTATTTGTCAATTAATTAGTTCTTTATTTGTTTACTTATTCTTTCATTCATTTAATTATGTTTTATTTTGTTTGATTACCTATTTGTGTATTCCTTTGATTATTTATTTATTCATGTATTTATTATTTACCTATATATATATTTATCTTAGTGTTTTTATTTAATTTTAAATAATCCTTTTTCTGTCGCGAGTTGAGTAACGTGTACTTTTTCATTGTTCAGCGTACGCAGTTAGTCCGCAGGGGTTCGTTCTACTTTCTACTGGGTTTCCGTCGCGTCCGCTCCATGTTTGAGGTAGGCGAATTCACCTGTTTCCTTTTCAAAGCACTCTGCTAGTACTTGAATTATTTTAAATTAATTTTATTCCATGATTCGCAGGTTTATTATAGCCTTGCGTGACGTATTTTGGTGTTTTAAAATCTATAGTTTTGTTCGAAAGATAAGTTTGAAGCAATTATATTTTTTGCCAAGGTAGTTGTGAATAAGATGTTGTCCTGCCCTTTTTATTGTTTATATAGTGCACCTGTTTTGGCGTTGCCAGCTAAGGTGAAACTAACTTCTTATGTTATCTTATGTTATCATTGGTTGTCTTGAGCGGTGTTTTCCTTTTTGTAAAGAAAGAATCATTCTTGGATCTTATTATCCTGTGCTGGTTAGTTTTATGAAATTTAGTATCATTCAGAAGTGTTGTCGTGCCCCTTTTTCAGGTTTGACGCACCATTGGATGTCGACACATCCATGAGTGCACCAGGTGCACACATGGATGTGCCCTCAAATGAAGATGGTGTTTGAAATTGTGACCATTTATTTTTATTTATTTTTATTTTCTCGAAGTCTCGACTTTCCTAAACGGTTCTTGGTTTCAAAATGTTTTCGTCTCTTTTTGAGACACATCGAATTTGTTTAAAAAGAAATCTACGAAGAAATGCCCATTTGGCCCTTTACTTAATACAGAAACAGTGTTTAGAGTTATTTAAAGTGATACTGTGAAATATTCGTGTAAAGCTGTTTGTTTTTGTAAAACCAAGTGTTCGCTTGACAACTCCATGTATTTTATAAAGTTGTTTTGATAATCAAATGACGTGAAGTCCCGGTTGGCACTTTATTGAATGTGAAGTGATTATACATATAGATATATACATATACGTACTTGTGAGGGCATCTCTACAGGGGGACTTTCCTTCGAGGGTTGTCGTGTAGCGATGTCCGTGTAAGGGGTTGGCAAGTGCGGTGAGATGAGTCACGCGTGCGTGGGCCTCCCACTTACACAGTGTTACAACAACCACCATGGGTTCCTGGGCGTCCTGTAGATTATCGAGTGACAGTTTCTTGCTAACCCTGATTAGACGGGTTGGTACCCCCTGGAGTTGTAGACATGCCAGGAGGGATGTGCCACTGGTTGGATATTAGGGCGGCCAGTTGGTTATTGACTATGGAGTACCACGCCGGCAGGTAGTCTGAACCCGAGTACGTCCAGGGGTTTTCTAGGGATGTTTAGGATCACCCATGGTTACTTGTTCACCTTGATTGTTTACTTCCATTTATTCTTTACAGCTTATAGTGTTACTTGTGTCCTTTTGCACTACTATCATCTTGCATTACTTGGTTACTTTCTGTTTCACTGGTTTGCTTTCAGCCTGTACTGTTTACCTGTTCCTTTTTAGCACAGTCGTAGTATCATCTGTATTTGGTTTTGTTTATAAAAACATGAAATGGTTTTGAAAGTGATTTATAGTGTGCTTTGGGTTTTCAAATGGGGAAAACATGTTGTTTATTTTTAAATGTGAAAAATCTATTTTATATTTGTATTTTTCAAACCTGTGTCAACGGATTTCTTGGGAAAGGAAACTTTTGGATTCAGTGGTTTACTTTGGCTTACCTACTGGGCATTTTAATGCTCACGCCTATATTATCATTTCAGTTGCAGGTCTTCCCTTGCTCATGTCTTCTGTTTTGAGTCGCTCAGTGTTGGAGCGAGGTTGCTCTCTAGTTCGGTGGTGACCTGAGAGGTCACATGGAGGTACGTGGTCGTGTGGCTTTTATTTCTTTTCCGCTGTTAGTGTTTTTTTCTCTCTGTTCTATTTACTTTTGTTTGGGCTGAAATCGTTCCCACCTGCTTAATGTTGATGCCCGGCACTTGTTGCCATCCCGAGGGGATCGGGAACGCCCCTCGGGACTTGCCGCGGACCGACTCGGGTGCCCGGTTCAGGGTCGACCCGGGCTGGTTCGTGACACCCCATGACATTCTGAACGACAATAAACTTCAAGTTCCCCACTAAGTGTATTTAATAATAGTATGGTTATCATAATGACCAGGAGATCTTTATATAATGTGATGAAGGATACCATTTACTATGAATCTATGAAAAATAAAAATGATTCTCTATCGATGAAGAACCTCAAATACATATAAAAGATTCTCTAAATCTCATACATATTAATTATTGATTGTCAGATCTTAAGGAAATCTCATTTTCATACTTTGTAGTGTAAAAAGTATTCAGAAACATAACTTAAATCTATAAAGAGTGTCTCAGGGTAGATAATAATTCCCCTCAAGAAGGTGTGATGTGTTCAACCTCTCATCCTCTCAACCAATGAAAATTCTTATGTCTCATTGGTCCATCACTAATGGGCACCTACCTTTGGAATGTAGGTCTAAATGGATATAGAATCAATGGCTGTTTCCAGTTATAAAAATAATCCCATTATAAACTGATGGAATGTTTGATCCTTAAACAAACAAGGTCATCCCCATTTCCAGAGGAAACACAAAACGGTGAACCCGACGTGAATCCTTAACCAAGTTAAAATGATGTTTTACTTATTTGTTAGGCCCTTATTTAAACTCAACGAGAGGGCCAACAAGGAAATCAATAACATATGTGCTCATTCAAAAGATGAAGTGGACGAAAATATCTTAATTATGTCTATAATATCAAATAGGCACTCTATTCCAAGATCTTCTGCATTACAAAAATGGCTTCTCTTAAGTTCACACCTGTGAATGCCTCTGCTGTGAATACCTCTGCTGCTACTCCTGCTGGATTGTCATCCGCTCTGAGGACGACATCACCTACTCAGCATCTTCAACGCTAGGTATCAAATGCACTGGTTATGTAATACCCTCAACATGGTACCATTTTGACTCTAGAGGCTGCTCGACAGTCCCTCCATGTCAATAATTCACCCTGGTCGTCCGGACAATGATGACCATCGATCAAGAAGTAGGCAGTTCCAAAAACCTTCTCCAACCATTTTGGGTCATTATCCCCAGAACACAACAACCATTCCCTCTAATATTTTGAGTTGGTGAATGAGATGGTCACTCAAGGACTTAATTCAAGGAAAAACGAGTCCTTCATGAGGGCCCCCACCAATATTCACCGCCACACTCATGCGGCAGTCCGCCCTCAATATGATGAGGGTGTCGTCTCCAGGCCTTCAGCTCAGGTTTTTCGAACCCAACCAGGAAAGACGAACCACCAGAGGTGACAACCGGTCAACAGTGACCAGGTTCATATCTCTTCCATTTCTGGAGAATTCCAACACCCTAACTTGGTGGAAAGAAACGAGCAGGCACACACACCTGTCCATTTTAATTCTACTGTCCACCAGACTCGTCTGGCAACAACATGCCATTCACGCCAGGAAATTTCGGTGGAGTACTATAGACAGGAACATACACCTATTTATAAATCATCAGCTAGTCAGCAGACTCATCTGACTATATATGATGAAGCCCGCCAACCCAATGTCTTTGTGACTGGTAAACATGCACATACACCGGCTTACACTCATCAATTCTGGCAATAGTCTCGTCTACTAGTATTGAAGGAAGTTCATCTACCACGTTCGGTGGGGTGAAATCAGTAGGAACATACACCTTATAGTATTGATCATGCCTACCAACAGCCTCATTTGGTAGCACCCGGAGAAGTCAATTGGAATGCCCCAATGACAAACAGAAGGCAGACTCAACTCTCTACCCCCACAGATAAGTACTATCAGAACTCACTGACAGGAAAAGGAGGAGAGGAGTAGGAAGACACAACCAATCCAAGCATGGAATGGATGTATATTCCCGTTCCGGCAGCTGAAGTCGCCAAGCACATTCTAACGATGGTGAAAGAGTAGAAGAAAATCCCTGCTCATATTCTGGATGCATGCTAGGATATTATAACAGCTTTAGAAGAATCACAAAGAAATAAATTAAAATATATCCCTACTAGTGGAGTTACACATCAAATTTTCACTCCTGAACAGACACAAACCTCTTTTCCAGTCCAAGAGGGTTGTGGGGCATACTCCCCCTTTTCATACAGACAACCAAGCCAGGAACATGCACCCGATTTGAGTAGAGATAATAATCCTAACATGATCCTTTCTTCTAAGAGTAACATACACCTGCCCATAATAACCACTTTATTAAACAAGTGGTTCCCAAAGTACGTAAGAAGGCAACTAAGAAAAAGACACGTCTCTCATAGTCAATAAATCTGGGGCCAATCTGTAATAAGGACTTGCTTACTACTGGAGTTCTTGATGCACTCAGACAATTATCTATTTCAACTCAAGATTTTACTCTCTTACTTCCCACTAGTGGGAACATTATTTCCGAAGGTTTGAATCAGACACTTATTCATGAAGGGTTGATTCATGATAGTTTGGTCGATCTTGAAGTATCATCTTCAGATGAGAGCCACGAAAACCCTCAATGTGGCCAAAAGACTATGGAGAAAAAGGTTTCATCATTTGTTGTAACCCACCATGTTGGTCTTCTACATGATGAAGAATATAGATGCAAAAGCCCTCTTCACAGTAATAATTCACATTTCCTAGAAAATGATCCAATGGAAAATGTAGTGACGATAAATCCCTCTTATCTTGAAGCACATTCACATGTGAATCCATTCATGTCTGATTCTTTACCACTAGAAGGTGAAATACTTTCTCAACCAGAAGATATCCTGGGGTGTAGGTCATTCTATGAACCAACCCTGAGTCATGCATCTTATAGTTTGATAAATGAATTCATTATCAATACTGTTGAATCTGGTGAAGCAACAAATAAGAACCAGATGTGGCCTAAATAAGTAGAAGAATATTCATTAAATGATAAGGAGGAAGTACTGAATATGAGAAAGAAACTAGCGAAAGATGATGTTCCAGTCATTTTTTGCCTTTGGATGACTCTCAGTATGACATTCCATAAATTTTGAGGGAATATTGTATTCATGATATTCGTCTTAACATGTAGAAAACTCTTTGTCAATTGAAAAATAAAATATTAACTTATGATAAATATAAAAATCATGTCAAGATAATAGAAGGGTTAAAATTATAAAAATATTTGGAATCTCCCTCAGTTTATCGATATCCGAAGGCTGAAAAAAAGAATAGATCCCTTCAGCATTCATGCCTTGGAGCATTAATATGATTTCTCCAGTTAATTTTCAATTCCCCAACTGGTATTCATATTAAGGGATGGGGTGTTCATGGAGCACTGCATTTCACTGTACTTTCCAGTCAACAAAGCCCACCGAAAGTGGTCCCATGAAATATTATTGCCCATGGTTGGTCATAGCCAATTGGATTTTTTTGTAATCAAAGACTTTCTGAAGTACAGGCCTCAATTAGTTCTTCCCAGAATCAAGAATACAGAGAACAAGTTGTCGAATTACTTTTGCATCAAGAAAATGTTAACATCGAACAATTTTATCATTTAGAGCATCCACATCATCACGTGACCGAAGTGTCAGAAATTATCCAATGGCCTTTTGAGCGAGGTGATAAGAGTGGATGCAGGTTAATGCATCCAGCCAATTTCCAGACTAATGTCTATAAGATCAGGGGATCTTTTATTATGGTCTCAGATATAGAAACTCAAGAACCACCCCAGCTTTACAGACTGTGGACTCTTTTAACCCAACCCTCAGAATCAACAAATAGGATTCGAGGAGTTGTACAAGAACAACAGGAACAACACCATTCCACTAGACTGGGGACTTCTTCAAATCCTTAATATATTCCTCAAATAAAGTCAGTATTCTCTCGATTAGGGAAAAAACCCCAAGTGGAAAGAAGAGAAAAATCATAAAGAGATTCCCTCCAAATTATGGTTCGTTAAGAAGTTCCAGAGGGCTCAAATCAGCAAAAGGTAGTGTCTCAACAAGGACATGAAATGAGACAATATCGTAGAAATGTCGATAAAAGAGATTCAATGCGTCATGCATCAATTAATGTCATCAATTCTATTGTTACTAATCCCCCAAATGAGGCTCACTCAAAGGGAATAGATGAAGAGGTTCCTACTCAAGAATTTGTACACAAAGACACAAATGAAGAAGGTGTGTGTACAAGAAATCAAAGGCTTACCCAGAATCTGGGTATTCCTTCAAATAACCAGTATCCCCCTCTCTGAAATGTGTCTAACAAAGGAAAAGGGAAGAATCAAGTTACATACACTTCTTCTAGAGAAGTCTAATCACTCTCACTAGAGAAAAGATTCACACAACAAGAGGAAGAGATGATGGAATTAAGGAGGTTGAATGCAGAACTATTTCAAAGTAGTCTTCCTCCTAAGTGTGCTTGATTCAGTCAGCCAAGGGAATTTATTGTGGCTATAGATATGGATCAAGAGTATCATCCTTTACAAAAACACCCTCAGAGGTTTAATCCTATGGGTTATACGCAATAACAACTAGTAATAATACTATCAGTGGCAGTCCCAGTCACCACACCTATCCAATCTCCAGTTATTGCACCTACACAGGTCTGAGCTCAACCAGATCATTCTCAAAAGTTAATGACTACAATTGAGTCATTAACAGCTCAGTTAGATGCTTTGGAGGAAAAGCATGCACCGGTTCAACCAGAGAAGAGAGCAGACCCTGAATGGGTAGATGCAATTTCTCCCCCATCAAATTTTGCAAGTACCACATTCCCAATATTTAATGGATCGGGAGACCCAGAGACACAATTAACACATTTTGTTTCTTTTTGAGATCTTATGATGGGAACAACTCAGCAACAAGAATCAGTTAAGCTCATGTGTTTTGTACAGTCATTACAAGGGCCTGCTTTTTTTTTTCTGGTATACAAGCTTGCAATCCAGGTCAATTATAGGGTGAGAGGATCTTCGTAAACAATTCCTTCATCAATTCAGATCAACTTTTCCAAAGAAAATAGTTTGTTATCTTGAAAATTTTAAGCAAATGGATAATGAAAGGGTTTCATATTTCATTACTTGTTGGATGGGATTAACATATTCCCCGAACATATCAGTCCCTCATGAAGAGTTGATTCCAATTTGTGTGGCCAATTTTCCTGATGAATTACGCATGCCGTTAATCCCTGTGAAATACACAGGAGGGTTTCGAGACCTTACCTAAATCTCTCGACAGATTGAAGACTCTCTTATAAAGACTAAGGATAATGCTTGTGTAATTCCATCACCTCTAGGAAGGAGAATGGGTAAATCAGAGACTTCTACAGTTACGCTTAAACAATCACATGTACATGATTCTACTTTAAGGCCTTCATCTTCTCGAAGGGATCCACCTTCTGAGCATCAACAACAGAGGCCATTTCATTAAGATGATCAAAGAGATCAAAGAAGAAAACAATTTGAGGATCTAAAGAGAAAAATTTACTCTTTCCAAAATGAACATGTTCCTGGTTACATCATTTCACCTCTGGAAAATAATTTGGTTCCATTGCAAAGGACCAAAAGGCCAATCAAGGAAGGAGATGAAGACCATCCCAATTATTGCCCATTTCAATAGATGTTGGGGCATCACATTAATGAGTGTTTTGTATTCATAGACCTCCTGCAAAAGATGGTCGACTCGAGACAAGTCAAAATGAAAGGTTTTTCAGCTCAGGTAGCACGTGTTACTGCTACAAATCCAGAGAAAGAAAGTGAGTGGCATGAAGTTAAAAACAAAAGTGCATAGAAATATGATGATTGGATGTTCAGGAAAATGATCAACCGAACTCATGCCATTTTTAGAATGCAATTGAATAAACCAATTGAGTCTTCTGATATGAATTCCACAGAAAAGCCCTCTTTCATCAGAGGGAAAATCCTAGAAAATGACATAATTCAATGAAATAGGAACAATCAGAAGATGATGAGATTGTGTCAAAGCCCAAGTTGTCTTTGACTCAGGATGATTTTAAGCCATATACTTCAAAGCCATAGGCACCACCCCGCGAAACGGCATATCCTAAACGGGATAATCATTCTGAATCTTAATCAGATGAAAAACTGATCTTTTTTTTGTTAACATGATTCATTTAACATATCCTTATGCCAGTCACATCTTCGATCTTGATTAGCCTGAGTTCCCTATATCAAACAGAGGAAATAAAGGTAGTTCCAGTGGTTTGGGATACAGAGGAAGATGTGGATATCCCAGAAACCACTATTCCAATTCTACCCTAGTAAGAACTGTGTATGCAGCAGAAACTCATGATAGACCCATTCAACCATTAATAAGAAAATTCTTCCACGAAACGAAGATTCAGTCATGGTACAATTGTTCTAGAGGATCGGTTAGAGGTTCCACCATATTTCTCTAAGAAATTAAATAGAACGATTCGGTCTAATATTCTAAATCCAGGAGTATTTCCAACTCCTACCCTGATACAAGATGCATATACTTCCAAATCATTAACTTCTAAGGTACATACAGAACCACAAGTTCCTATTGGAAAATGTAGACAATTGGATCAAAAATATGATGTATTGAAACATTTGGGCCAAGTACCGGCCATGTTATCAATTTTTTATGCCTTGAATCAATCCAATGACCTTTGGGAGGAACTCATCGAGTCATTTTCAAGTCCTAAAAAGTTCAAAACTGAAATTGATGCCGCTGAAATCTACCATGTAGATAATAATCCTGCAAAATTCCATGAAGTGATATCTTTCACAGATGAAGATGAAGATGATGTCGTCCAGGGACATATCAGACCATTGTATTTATCTGGAAAGGTCAATGGTGTAGACATATGAAGAGCATTCATTGATAACGGCTCGGGATTCAACCTTATCCCCATTCGTACACATTGCCGATTGGGCCTAATAGAATCTGATTTATCTCCTTCTACATTGATGTTACAAGGATATGATAAAAATGTACAAGAACCATAGAGAAATATTACACTCATAACTCAATTTGGAGACCCTGTATCTAATTAAGATTTCATGGTTGTTGATCATGATACATCCTTTAATGTTTTTCTTAGAAGACCTTGGCTACATCAACATGTAGCTACCCTTTCGTCATACCATTAATGCCTCAAATATTGTTTCGATGGTAAAATTGTGACATTGTATGGGGATAAGGCCCCCTTAAAAACATGTTAATCTCAATACATTGAGGCATAATTCTATCACATGAAGGGTAAGGAGAAATCCACAACAAAGGATGTTACCAAGGTTAATGCTCTATATGGTTTGGAAAAGATTCTAGTAAACCCATTCACACATGTGAGTACATATTATTTGTTGCCAATCAGTTAAATTGACAGGATAGACCTAAATCCAAATACTCTTACGGAAACATCCATAATGTCAATCATGAAAATCAAGACATACAGCATAGGAGAAAGTGGTGATTCCCCAAGAAATGATGAAAGCTAAAATGGAGATGTCTTTATTTCATCTGCTGAAATCTAGCAAGACTATAATTCTCCAACCAGGCCAGAAGAGGTTATAGATATGTCAGAGGAAAATGATGATGTCGATTATCAATCCATCATCTCCTCTTTATTACCCAAGGAAGACCCTTCATCATCTATAAGTTCAGAAATGAAAGCCTCTTCTTCAAGATGTTCAAATTTTGACATCTCTCCAGATCATGGAAATTTTGCTTTATCATCTACTATGAATGTAGAAGTAGAAGAGATAACACATCTTGAAGAAGAAGTGGAAGATCATAGGGATGCTCCTCCAGCATTTGAAGAAGGTATCTCTACCACTGTGGAAGAACTCATATAAATTAATATGGGTACAAAAGAAGTTCCACGCTCCAATTTAATTAGTGCGGCCAAGACTCATGATGAGTTGGGAATGTATAATTCATTTTTTAAGAAAAATATAGATATATTTTCTTGGAACTATACAGAGATGTCAGGCTTTGATCCTGATATTGCTACTCATCATTTAGGTTTTCCAGAAGAACATTGAGAATTTAAACAAGATGCTAGAAGAAAACACCCAACTTATGTTTCAAAAAGTGTAGCTGAAGTGGATATGCCTATCAAAGCTAACTTCGTCAGTGAAGTTCAATATCTCAAGTGGTTGGATAATATTGTCCATGTGAAAAAAAAGAATGGACAAATTGGAGTTTGCATTGATTTCAGAGATCTTAATCGACATTGTCCTAAGGATGATTTTCCAGTTCCAATAACAGAACTTTTAATTGATGCAACAGCTGGCTATGAAGTACATTCCTACAAGGATGGATATTCACGATATAATCAAATCTGAATGGCTTGAGAGGATGAGGTATCTATAGCTTTCAGAGCCCCTCATGGTGTATTTTTCTATCGGGTAATGCCCTTTGGCATAAAGAATGTTGGCGCAACATATCAGTCTGCAATGCACTGTATCTTCAATCGATTTTTAGGAAAGTTTGTTGAATGTTATGTGGACTATTTGGTGGTTAAATACAGACAATGTTCTAATCACTTGGCTGATTTAGAAATCATATTCCTTAATCTTCAGCAACATAATTCAAAGTTGAACCCCTTAAAATGTGCTTTTGGGGTAACCTCATGAATATTTCTCGGCTTTTTTGTACTCCATCATGGTATCGGAGTTGATCCTGAGAAGAAAAAGTCAATTCTTGGTATGTAACCTCCTTGAAATTTGAATGAATTGAGAGGACATCAAGGACAGTTAGCCTATATTCGTCATTTCATCACCAATTTCGCAGGAAAAAGTTTACCCTTCCACAAATTTATGAAGAAGGGAGTCACTTACCAGTGGACTGAAAAATATCAAGAGGCATTTGAGATTCTCAATAAATATCTCTTGAGTCCACTGGTACTAATTTTTAACAACCTGAGATTTTATGAGAATTATTATTTTTAATTTATTTGATGTCTTTTGTTGTATGCTACACCAAGATTATCTTGCGCTATATGAAACATCGTATTAGCTTGCAATATACACAACACTATTATTGGATCGTGTTACACACAATTTCAAGTTTGTTTTATAGTAGTTATTCTATGCAACATTGAGTGTGTGTATATATATATATATATATTCAATGTATAAATGAAATATGGTTGGATTTTGTTATATGCAACAAAAAAGGAGTCTTGCACTACACGCAACCCTGACATTGCTTACATTACACGTTATCTCTACCTTCCACAATAGCGTGTGTTGTACGCAATACTGAGTTTCACTAAACAAATATATGTTATTAAAATATTATACAAACTAGCTGTTATGAATAGTAATACCCAATATATGAAATTTTATAAATTTTATCATTCAAAATGGACTTTATTTTTGGATTCGGAATATCGAAATTAGCCTAGGGTGACCTTTTGGTATTTTTCTGAAAACTTTCAATTTTTGATGAATAGTGAAAACACTAGGTTACTATTTAAAACCCGACTTTTTATTTAAATAATTATTTATTTTATTTAAATTTATTTTAGGTAAAAATTGATACATAATACAAATATAATTTTAATGTAATTCATTGGAGTCATTTTATAATAAATTTAGATATAGAAAATTTTTATTGAACTTTTCACCGTCTTTTACCATCCTCCTAGGAGATTTTTGAAAACATACATAAAACTTAATTTTACCGCTTCTGTGAGTGGAATTTCGAAAATCTGAGAGACACAGTTAATATCAAGGAGTAAAATTTAGTTCAATAAGATAAAAATAATTTTTTGGTGAATAGAAACTTTTGACTTTTATTTACCACGTTTAAAACTAAAGAGGGTAATTAAGGGTAAAAATGATATTATTATTACCCTAACACATGTGATAATTCTATATGATAAATGTAATTCGACCATAAACAACCTTAGGAATAAAATATTTTCCTTTAGGTCCACTTGGATTAGATTAGGACATTTGGTATTTTTTTATTTAAAAAAGAGTTAAAATAGTTAAAATCAATGTTTAATAAGTAAAAAAATTTAATATAGGTTAATACGTAAAATAAATTCGACAATAAATATTCTTTAGAACAATAAAAATATTTCAAACATAATGGTATTTTATTTATAATTTTTAGACATTAAATAATTTAATTTATTTTTGACACAATGATGATGCAGTAGTTACCCTATTAATGAAATATTAACATAATTGATGTTATAAATACCCAAATAAATGTAATTTTATTCATTTTATGAATTAAACTAATTTTATAGGTTAATATTACATGTTAGTATTTATTTAATGAACTTTTTTCAATCTAACCATGTGGTTATAATTTTTACAAAAATGAATTACCAAATAGTGTCAAAATTGACATAAAATAGTTTTTAAAACAAATATTATATTCTTAATTGTAATTTTATTCCTAAAAATATAAGGATCGACCAAATGAATTAGGTAAGGTTATATATATAACTAATGAACCACTTGGGTTTCTTTTGTCTTGTTATAGTATGTTTATTAACCATATAGTGTAAGCAAACAAGAATACACTGTAAATGTTAAATTATTTAACATAGAGTTAAATCTAAAAGATATGGTTAAAATAGTAACCTAAACTTGTCTAAAACATATTGGTTGAAAGTATTTCGACCCATCCCTACCTTATCTTCTAATGAAATTAATTTTGAGCTATTAAAAACCGAATATGACTTTATAATAAATTAATATTTTATGTTTTTCAAAAGGTGCCCCTCTCCTCCCTTATAAAAAGGGAACACCTTACCTATTCTCTTCACACCCGTTTGAGCCTTGAATCTCAGAAAAACCCGGCCAATTTCTCTTCTCCACTTCCCTAGAAACATTCTGGAGGTTCTATCCTTCTCAAAATACCAACTCTACTTCCTTATGTGGAAGGATAAAAAAGGTACGTTGAAGAAGACGTAATATCTTCTTCCGATTCTCTCAAGTTTATTTCTTCTTAATATTCTTATTATATAGTTGTCTCATTATAAAGAAATAACATAAGTTTTACTAATATACTTATATGTTATTATAAATATGAAAAAACCCTATTTTACCTTCTAGCCATCCTACGGAAAATGAAATCTTCGTGCGTGTGTACGTACGGAATACCGTCTCCATGCAGTGGTGTAATCTGTTTTCGACCACCACCTTACATGGATGGGTATAATGGTGTAAATAAATAACTATATATAATTATTTTAATGTGATATTGAATATGAAATATTATACATACATTTCAAAACAATTCCACGATCATGGGAATGATGTCATCGCTCGTGATTACGTACGGACTACCGTCTCCACGACGCGATGAGATTCATTCTCCATGTTAACCATTCATGAATGATTATAAAGTATATATAATGAATAATATTAAAATATATGACATAATAATTATACTGGATTTATTTATATATATTTTTATGTCATCTAATTAATTCCATTCAATTAAATAAGTAAACAAAAACAACGTTATGCGTACGTACGACCTACCGTCTCTATGAATGGTGTATTTCATTCCATTTATCAATAATATATATATATATATATATATGATGAATATATATTTTATATAAATCATTTTTTACATACTTTAATAAATTAAATTAGGATATAAGTAATAATATTAAGAACAACAAGTCGAAACACGTACAATAAATGAAACTATTTTACCCAAATCGCTGCTTTTACATCGAATTTACAAAAGAACGTGTAATATAAATCATAAGTAAACAATATATGATATCATAACAATGAATATGATTCTTTAAAATGTAAATGACATTATTTAAATCATTATACAGAAGGTTCGGATACATAAGAATCATATCAGACATATGGTAAGGGATAACTATTCCAATCTCGCTCTTATCCGAGATTGTTTATTCGTAAGTATTTAATGGGGTTTATGTTCTCATCCATGTCCCTGTTTTCTAAAAATGTTTCATGTATGTTTAATGGAATTTTTACCCATTTTTAATTTTATCACATGTAATGAAAGGAATCTAACTTTTGTTTACAACACGAGGAACTTTTTTACTTTTCCAACAAAAGTATGAGGAGAATGTTATTTTTAACTTATACAGCGTGAACAGATATTTACGGTTTCATAACGCCTCATTTTAATTAAGGTTACTCTACAAGATTGCATGATTATTTTCAACAATACCTTTTTCTTTTAAAATTTAATGGCATTTTTTGAAATGAAAATGATTTTGAAGAAGAAAGGATATTTTCCTCAAGAATTCATTTCAGGTGTTTTATCAAATCAATTTTCCATCTAAAATGACATTATTTAATATGTTTATGATTCATGTAGAATGTATCCATTATTTACATGGATTGATTCTTTCTATAATTAAATGATATCCATTTTTTTATATGGATTATGTTATGATGGCATGATGATTAAGAATCCCATTCTATTACATGGGTTATGCGATGATGTATGATTTATGATTTTGTGGCACACAAAAGAATAATTTCATTATGAGATGGGTGGGACATATATCTCCATTCAATGAATTTGGTATAGATTTATATCTAATGATATATAAATGGATGGAATGGTAAGTTAATCCGGTTCAGTGATACATGACGGGAACGAGGAGTGAACTTGATTCAGAAAGGTACTTTGTCCAAAAATATGGTCTTGGCAGCAATGCCTAGGCTACTATGGAAATTTTATAATTTGATTAATGGTTTTCCACAATTAATTTTTTTATTCCCATGCTATTTTATCAGGATTGATTTTCCTTTATGATATATTCCTTACATACTTCCATGATTTACGTCTTTGCTTAAGATTTTTTTGTTTAGATTTTATGTTCAAGTTTTTGCATTCAAATGATTATGGATTGTTTTATGTTCTATATGTTTACCCTTACTAAGAATTTGAGCTCACCCTTTTTATGTTTTATTTTCCCTTGGATATAAAGAAAGGTTTTAGGTAGGAAATCCAAAAGGGGAAGATCTTTATGGGAGATGATGAAGATCATTCACCATGATTAGAAAATTATGTTCTGAGTTTCCAAATACACTAAACTTATACGATCTTTGGGTGTCGTTTTTTTCATGTATCAAGTATTCCAAAAAAGTAATGTAATGTCCATGTATGTCAAGCTTTGGGTATCTACAGTTGGTATCGGATCATAGGTTTAACTAACCTTTGGGAACTAGGATGCGAAAACTTTAGTGAAATCCCTAGAGATATTTATAAGGTATGTCTAGGGATTTCCCTAAGGATAAGTATATGTATAGGATATAGTCCTAGAATTACGGTAAAGATCATTTAATTTAACCTATGATTTTATATATTGACGTTACTCACCCATTATTATGTAGTTTTCCATAGCATGATTTTTGCCTCTCAAACTATTCTTTTTGGGTTTTCGAAAATGGCTGGAAATGGGAAGATTCAAGGTAATGGAGGATATGATGGACAATGGAATAATATTCCTCATGATACACCAAATGAAATGAGATTTGGAAGTCCAAACATTGTTATTATTCATAATCATTAATCTCATAACATGATCAATAATCTCAACTTTGGTATGTTTCCTGACTCAATTAATAAGAGAAAAATGGTGTTTCATGATGATAATAGTGGAAAAAAAGTTCAATTCCCCTCATGTAAATCATGTGGGAAGAGGCATCAGGGATAAAGTTTCATAGGAACCAGAAGATGCTTTGGGTGTGGAAAAGAAGGACACAAATCCATTAATTATAAAGGAAAAGGTTCTGTTAACACCATGGAAAAGGATAATTGTATTTCTAAGACATCAACAATGGTTAATTGTTTTAAATGTGGAATGTGTGGACATTATGAAAACCTATTCCCTAATGGAAAATCTCATTAAGAGAATCATCATGGTCGTATGGGTAGTATTTATGTTGATGATGATGAAGCGACTACAAGTGATGTATGAGATGAAAGAAATGAAAAAGCTTAGTAAGTTGTTTAAGACGGTAGTGGAATGATTTATGTTTATCAAGAGTTATGTTGTACATGTAATGGTACATGGGAATAAAGAAACATCTAAGGATTGTTACACTATTGTTTTTACTAAAGTATTTGAAAGTATATGTTGAATGGTACTAGTAGCCATGAAAGGTAATTCAAATAATTTTCGAAAGAAGATGATATGTGCATAAAGAATGGATTAGGAGAAAATAAAATGTTTGATAGTATTCATGAGCTCATGATTGATATAAGGACTAAGTGATATCATGGTTTGAGTATATAGAATTTTTGGGATTTTGGTATGTAGAAAGAGTTAACTTTAAATTACATACATGTTTTCACTAAGGTTCAATGTGTATTAATTTTTCAAAAGAATACATTATTAAGGAATTCACATGTTTGGAATGTGACCAACACGATATATTGTATAATAAATGATTTTATTCATGTTCTTGTTATATGAATTTTCCTGTAATCGTTTTCTTTATACTATGAGATTTGACAGATGTATTTTGGATAAGTCTAAATATTGGAAAGGGTTATGTCAGACATCAAATAGTATTGTTTAAGGATAGGAATTTTTTTTCGATATTATTTCTGTAATATTATAATAGTGTATTTTTAGAAAAAGACAATCTTTAGGACGGGCGACAACTCGTCGCGTCAGACAAGGATTCGGGAATCGAACCCAAAACCGAAGTGCGACAAGCCATTATTGCATACCACTGGCCTATAGGAAGTCCCTGGTTAGTAGATACTATTTTTATTTAATTAAGCACTATGATAAATGAAGTATATGTCCATTTTAGAAACCATATACGATTAATCTCAACATAGATGGACTTATGTATATTTAATAAATTGTGCTAACCTTTTTGCGAGAGAAATAGATGGAATGACCTATCATTCAATCACATGATCTGTTAACACTCAAAGAATGAAAAATTCAACTTCATTTTTTTAAAAGATGAAGTGGAAATTGTACAAGGCACGAACTATGGTGAGATTTTACCGAAATAATGTAATTATTTATTCTAATTCTTTAACTTTATGGAAATGATCTTGAAAACAAAAAATGTTGTCCTATGTGTCCTCATATATGATGAATCTGATGGTTCCTTAGACCATCACAAATTTATGGCTTTGTGATTGTTGGATTTTTCATAGACATGTTCTCTACTGCTCTCTATCATAACATAATGGTTAGATTTCTCTTCCATATCCATATTTTCACTTATGTTCTACTATGTGTAAATCGAGTGATTTATTAATTTGGGTAACCGTTACTTTTCATACATTTGTTTTTAAAGTTTAGTATTGGTATTAACTTTTACGATGTGGGTTTCTAATAAAGTAACATTCAAGTAGAAAACCATTTCTAACCCCGACGAATTTCGAGGGCGAAATTCATTTTAAGTGGGTTAGAATGCAACAACATGAGATTTTATGAGAATTATTCTTTTTAATTTATTTGATGTATTTTGTTGTATGCTACACAGAGATAATGTTGTGCTATACGCAACACCATATTATATTACAGTATACGCAACACTAGTCTTGGATCGTGTTACACAAAATTTTAGGTTCGTTTGATATTAGTTATTCTATGCAACATTGAGTGCATGTATATATATATTCAATGTATAAATGAAATATGGTTGCATTATGTTATACGCAATAACAAAGGAGCCTTTCACTACCCATAACCATGACTTGGATTACATTACAAGAAATCACGATCTTCTACGATAGCGTGTGTTTTACGTAATACTGAGTTTCACTAAACAACGATATGTTATTAAAATATTATACAAACTGGCAGTTATGAATATTAATGACCAATTTTTTGAAATTTTATAAATTTTATCTTTCAAAATGGACTTTCCTTTTGGATTCTGAATATCGAAATTAGCCGGGGGTGAATATTTGGCATTTTTCCGAAAACATTCAATTTTTGATGAATAGTGAAAATACTGGGTTACTAATTAAAAACTGACTTTTTATTTAAATATTTTTTTATTTAATTTAAATTTATTTTTGGAAAAAATTAATACATAATACCTATATAAGTTAAATGTAATTTATTAGAGTCATTTTATAATAAATTTAGATATATAAAAATTTTAATGAACTTTTCACAGTCTTTTACCTACCTCCTAAGAGATTTTTGAAAACTTACATAAAACTTATTTTTACCACTTTAGTGAGTGGAATTCTGAAAATCTGGGAAATTTAGTTAATATCAAGGCGTAAAATAGTGTTCATTTAGATAAAAATAATTTTTTGTGAATAGGAACTTTTTACTTTTATTTACCATGGTTAAAAGTAAATAGGTTAAGTAAGGGTAAAAATGATATTATTATTACCCTAACACATGTACTAATTATATTGGATAAGTGTAGTTTGACAAAAAACAACCTTAGGAATAAAATATTTCCCTTTAGGTCCACTTGGATTATATTAGGAAATTTATTATTATTTTATATAAAAAAGAGTTAAAATAGTTAAAATCAATGTTTAATAAGTAAAACATTTTTAATATAGTTTTATACATAAGATAAATTCTACAATAAATATTCATTAGAAAGATAAAATGATTTCATACATAATGGTATTTTATTTATAAATTTTAGACATTAAATAATTTAATTTATTTATGACACTATGATGATGCAGTAATTACTTTATTAATGAAATATTAATATAATTGATGTTATAAATACCCAAATAAATTTAATTTTAAACTTTTTATGAATTTAACTAATTTTATAGATTAATATGACACTTTATTATTTATTTAATTAACTTTTTGTTAACTATACATGATGTTATGATTTTTAGAAAAATAAATTACCAAATAGTGTCAAAATTGACATAAAATAGTTTTTTTTAAAATATTATATTATTAATTGTTATTTTATTCCTAAATATCTTAGGTTCGGCCAAATTACATAGATAAAGTCATATAAATGTTAATAATGAACCACTTTGGGTTCTTTTGGCTTGTTATTGTATGTTTATTAACCATATAGTGTAAGAAAACAAGAAGACATGGTAAAAGTTAAATTATTTAACTTTGAGTTAAATATAAAAGATAAGGTAAAAATAGAAAACTAAACTTGTCTAAAACATATTTGTTGAAAGAATTTCGACACATACCCACATTATCTTCTAAATAAATCAATTTGGAGCTATTGAAAACCAAATATGACTTTATAATAAGATAATATTTTACGTATTTCCAAAGGTGCCCCTCTCCTCCCTTATAAAATGGGCACCCATTCCCTATTCTCTTCACACCCTTTTGAGCCTTGAAGCTCGGCAAAACCCATACAATTTATCTTCTACGCTTCCCTAGAAACATTTTTGAGGTTATGGCCTTCTCAAAAGTCCAACTCTACTTCCTTAAGAGGAAGCTTAAAGGATGGGCGTCGAAGAAGAGGTAATCTTTTCTTCCAATTCTCTCAAGTTTCTTTCTTCTTATAATTCATATGCTTTAGTTGTATCATTATAAAGTAATAACATAAGTATTACTTATATACTGATATGTTATTATAAATATGAAACAACCCAATTTCATCTTCTATCCATCCTACGGAAAACTAAATCACCGCACACACGTACTTACAGAATACCGACTCCTCGCCGTGGTGTAAACTATTTTCGACCACAACCTTACTTGGATGGGTATAATGGTGTAAATAAATAACTATATATGATTATTGTAAAGTGATATTGATTATAAAATATTATACATACACTTCAATACAATTCCATGATCAAGGAAATGATATCATCGCTTGTGCGTGCGTACGGACAACCGTCTCCACGATGCGAAGAGATTCATTCTCCATATTAACCATTCATGAATTATTATAAAGTATATATAATGAATAATAATGAAATATATGACATAATATTGATACTTTATTTATGTTTATATATATATTTATGTAATCTAATTAATTCCATTCAATTCAATAAGGAAATGAAAACAGTTTTCATGCGTACATACAACCTACCTTCTCCATGAACGACGTATTTCATTCCATTTATCAATCTATAATATATATATATATATATATGTATATGCTGAATATATATTATATATAAATAATGTTTTACATTCTGGAATTAACTAAATCAGAAAATAAGTAATAATATTAAGAACAACAAGTAGAAACACATACAATATATGAAACGACTTTACCCAAATCACATCTTTTAAATCATATTTACAAAATAATGGGTAATATAATGTCATAAAGAAACTATATATGATATCCTAACAATGAATATGATTCTATAATAAGTCAATGACATTATTTAAATTATTATACAGGATTTTTGGATACATACGAAGCATATCAGACATCAGGTAAGGGATAACTATTCCAATCTCGCTCTAATCTGAGATTGTTTATTCTTAAGTATTTACTAGGGTTTTTGTTATCATCCATGTCCCTGTTTTATAAAAAAAAATCATGTATGTTTAATGGCCTTTTTATCCATTTTTGAATTTTACCACATGTTATGAAAGGAATCTTACTTTTTTTACCCTACGAGGTACTTTTTTACTTTTCCTAAAAAAGTAAGAGGAGGATGTTATTTTTTACTTATATGGCATGAATGGATTTTTATTGTTTCATAACGCCTCTTTTTCAAGAAGCTTCCTATAGAATATTGCATGATTATTTTCAAAAAAACACTTTTCTTTAATAATTTAATGGAATTTTGTGAAAAGAATATTATTTTGAAGAATAAAGGATATTTTCCTCATGAATTCATTTCAAGTGTTTTATCAACTCTATTTTCCATCTAAAATGAAATTATTTAATAACTTTATGTTTCAACCATAATGTCTCTATTATTTAAATGGTTTGATTCTTATTATGATTAAATGATATCCAATTTTTTATATGGATTATGTTATGATGGCATGATGTTTAAGAATCCCATTACATTACATGGGTTATGCTATGATGTATGATTTATGATTTTGTGGCAGAGGAAATAATGATTTCATTATGAGAGGGGTGGGACCTCTATCTCCCTCTAATGCATTGGGTAAAGATTTATAACTCATGAGATAGATATGGATGGAATGGTATATTAATATGGTTCAGTGATACAGGACTGGAACGAGGAGTGAACTCGATTCAGAAAGGAAATTTTTTGACTAAGATGGCCTTGGTAGCAATTCCTTGGATACTATGGAAATCATATCTTGTGCATAATGGTTATCCACAATTATATGTTTTATTCCCATGATATTTTATCATGATTTATGTTCCTTTATGATATATGCCTTACGTACTTCCAGGATTTATGTCTTTGCTCATGATTTTGATGTTTAGATTTTATGTTCAAGTTTTTGCATTCAAATGTTTATGGATTGTTTTATGTTCTCTATGTTTACCCTTACTGAAAATTTGAGCTCACCCATTTTATGTTTTCATTTCCCCGGTATATAAAGAAAGGTTTTAAGTAAGAAAAACAAAAGGTGAAGATCTATATGGGAGATCATGATGATCTTTCACTATGATTAGAAGAATACATTCTGATTTTCCAATGACACTAAACTAAAACGATCACTGGGAGTCTGTTTTTGACATGTATTAAGTATTCCAAAAATATAATGTAATGTCCATGTACTTCAAGCTTTGGGTCTCTAAATAATTAATCCAATTGAAGGAAGGCCATTGATTCATTATTTAATAGATTTAGAGCGATCATTGGGTGCCTTCCATGCCCATAAAAATGATGATGGGAATAAAAACAACCTCTACTATATCAGTCAGACTATTCATGAAGCAAAAACCCGATATTCAAATATTGAGAAGTGCTTCCTAGAATTAATCTCTGCATTTCTGAAAATGATACACTACTTGCAATGTCATGAGGCCCAATTGGTATCTCTCTATAACCCACTCAAATTCATCCTCAGTCATCCAATGCTTACAGGATGTCTACCAAGGTGGGAAGTTATTTTGAAGCAATTTGAAACCCACTATGTGTCCTAAAAGTAATTAAAGGACCAAGATCTTGCTGATTTCCTTGCTGAACACCCTTCAGCATGAGACACATCTTTATATATTGAACTTCCTGATGAAGAAGTCTTTTTTATTCAATATAATCTTTAAATATTGGAAATGTACTTTGATGGTGCTTCCAGAAGTCCAATAGGGAAGAAAATGGAAGATCCTAAATTCAACAAAGTTAGGTTATTAATTCTTCTTATTTCCCTGGAAAAGGTAGTGCTTCCTTATTCATTCTCATTTTTGGGAGCCAGTACAAATAATGAAGCAGAATATCAAGCTGTCATCACATGATTCGAGTTGGGACTTCAAGCACAAGTGAATCACTTAAAGGTGAAAGGTGATTTAGACCTCGTAATCAAACAAGTCAATGGGGATTATTCCATCATGAAAAGAAGATATAATCCCTTTGTATGATTATTTCAGAGAGTTAATGGAGGAATTTCCTTCGGAACCGACATTTTCTTATTTCCTGAGATAACAAAATGCTCACGGTGATGCACTGGCTAATATAGCCACAACTCTGGAAGATCCAAATCGGGACGAGACATCTATCAGTATTTCCCACCGTCATATAATTTCACCTTAGGATTAAACTAGAGCAGTGTAAATCAATAAAATTAGTCTCATTCCTGAACCATATGGTCATACAATAGGATGGATGATACCTATCATGGAATAACTTTAAAATGGAACACATAAACCTGATATAGCCTGGAAAGGACATATCTAGCGACGTGTTGTTAATTTTACTCTTTATGATAGCCCGTATCACATAGAAAAAATTCTCTACAAATGAGGTTTTGATGGAATTCTCTTCAGATGCATTGATGGTGAAGAGGCAATGGTTGTCATGAATGAAGTGCATGCATGAGTCTGTGGTTCCCACAAGTCTGGACATAGACTATCTGATCAAATTTGAAGGCTTGGATACATTTGGCCATCAATGATACAAGATTGTGTTGATTTCACAATGATGTTTCATTCATGAAAAGTACATGAAATCTTAATTAATCGACTCATAGAGTTTCTTCATACAGATAAATACTCATGGCCATTTTACAAATGGGGAATGGATGTAGTAGGAACTTTTCCTTTTGCTAAATCCAAGCAGTTTAAGTACATTTTTACTTCTACTAACTTCTTTTCCATATGGGAAGAGGAAATACCATTAAAATAATTTAGTTCTAAAATCATTTTTAGCTTCATCAAGTCAAACATGATTACCAGATTTGGTGTCCCTCATTCCATATTGACGAACAATGGAACCAACATCTCTTCATCCTAGGTAAGGATGCTTTATCAAGAATACAACATCAAATCCAACCATTCTTCTCGGTATCATGCAGAGTCCAACGGCCAAATAGAAGATTTCAACAATACTCTTTCAAATATACTGCAAATGATGGTGGATAAAGAGAAGAAATCATGGCTTGAAAAACTCTTTCATGCTTTATGGGCTTATCGGACCACCACCTGCACTGCAACACGGTCAACACCATATTCATTGGTATATGGAACAGAAGCAGTCTTTCCCATTGAGGATCAATTACCCTCACTCAGGGAATCCATTTGTGATCAGTCATCTACATATGAATAGTATCAAACGTGATTGGATTAATTGGAATGATTATATGAGAAAAGATTGTGCACCTTGCACCACATGGAAGTCTATCAAAATCAAACAACAGAAGCTTTCAACAAAAAAGTTTGTCTTCAATCATTCATTCAGGGGGAATTGGTATTGGTTATCAGATCTCCAATGATGCCAGGAATGAAACCACCCAAGCTAGAGCCAAAATGGGAAGGACCTTATTCAATACATAAGGTCTCCTCCAATGGAGCTTATTTATTAATCTCAATGGATGGAGGATTCATCACTACTCCAAAAAATGCCAGATTTCTGAAGAAGTATTTTGTATAACAAAAATACATACTTTCCATGCATATGAACTTAAACTATTGGCACTTATATCCAACATGACGTTCAACTATGACGTCCGAACTACATGACACTAAAATGTACATAACTCCCTTACGTCCATCAAGACGTTAAAATGCTTAATCTTTGGTCCATTCATATGAGTTTAAACTATTCACACCATCGTCCAACATGATGTTAAACTATTCCATCATCCAACATGACGTTAAACAATGAAAAAGAACAAAGTACTTCTTACATGACATTAAATTGTGTCCTATTTTGTCCTTATTTAATGCCATTAAACTGCACAGTCCCCCTTTTGTCGAACATGAAGTTAAATTGTATTCCCCTCATTGACATAGATATAGGACGCTAAACTGTACATCACCCTTACGTCCAACATGATGTTAAACTGTGTGTCTATATTTATCCTACATGACGCTAAATTGTGCTGCTCATTCATCTTACATGACGTAATACTGAACAAAGTCCCTTAATTTGTCCTACATGACGTTAAACTGAATTTTGACCAGGCTACATGACACTAAACTGTGCAGCACCAATAGTCCTCACAACAAGACTTTAAATTTCATAGTCCCTTAGTATTTCCTACATGAATTTAAACTATGCATCGTTAAGGTTGTTGTTACCTCTTGTTTCTCACACTGAGTATGCCTCATGTGAGCTTAGAGTAAACTTCAACTATAACACCCTCTCTGGGATACTAACCATGTGTAAGTCCCGACACAATTTTTTACGTCGTTGTCATCAAGATCAAATTGATCACCAATTCATTCATTAATTGAACTATGCGGACTTTGATCCATGCCTTCTAGGATGGGTGCATAGGAAACCTCATAAGGTTAAATCCCAAAATAAATCTCTTCACATAGGTTCGACTCCATCTCATATGATGTTGATCTGTAAAGCAGCCCCAGAACCAATACCTTTTAAATCGGTTCACCATCGTCCTTGCTATATGAAGTTAATCAATTCACACTTTTTGTCTTGTATAAAAATAAACTACAAAATTATTTTGCACTCTCACCTAAGAGGGAACCATTATTTACATTTATCTCTGATAATGTTATATTAAAATGACAACATGCATACATGGAAATGCCCTAAACTTTTATCTTGGGTCAAACCATCATTGCACGAAATTCCCCTTTCATCCTTCACTTGTACGAACCAAATCTATACAAAGGGTATTTCAAGAACTATGTTCGGCTCTATTCCCATCCTTATGGGATACGTAGGAACGTTCTAGCATCCCTTGAATCAAGCCCCAAGACTTTGGTCCTAACCCAAAATTCCACTTTCAGTCCCACGGCCGAAAAGTCCCCCTTGGTCCAAGATCTATGACCCTAAACTAAGATCTACTACACTCTTGTCCCACATGAAATAAAAATGTATTTCAAGATATATTTATGGCTTTATTTTCATCCTTATGGGATATATAGTGAAGTCTAGCACCTCAATTCAGGAACCAGCCACAACATGATTATGGTTAGCATTGTCCTGTGAATCTTCTACATGCATTGGAAAATTCCCATTTTAATATATCATATTCCAAACCTTAAATACTTCCATATCTCTGTAACCCTTTTCTGGACATTTGGTCACAAAATTTTTGACACCTGAGGGTTATTTTTCATGACTAGGTAGCATGTGCCTTGAGGTGGCCTTATAAAAAAAGTTTACATAATAGACCTGTCAGCCAAAAGATGCTATTATTTGACTATGCATTCAATGCCCTAAGGTGTCCTTGCGTAATTAAACCCTCTAACATGTCTGTTAAATAGTGGTAACTTAATTATTTGTAGAAAAACCTCTTTTGTTATTACTTATCTTAACCACAAAATGTTGGGATCAACAAAAATAACAATCCTTAACATATTTGTCCCATACTATTGTTCATTATCTAAAAGTATTCAAGTATATGGTTTATATTTTCCTTCCCGACATTTGGTCAAACCATAGTAGGAGTTAAATTTATCCAATTCATTGAAAATATTGATTTTAAATATCCTCTCCATATTCAAGTACCTCTTTCCATACATCAGACTCTCTGCTTTGGAAAATTTAAATCTCCATAAAATTTAACTGGCTTTTTAAAAATTGAAATGTAAAATTTAGGAGAGTTCTTTTTCCTGACTATGAAGCACGTTCCCTTAGGTGGCCTTGCATTAAAAATATGCATAACAGACCTATCTCCCAAAAAATGCTATTATTTGACTATACACCCAAAACCCTGAGGTGGTCCTGCATAATTCAACCCCCTAACGGGTTTGTTAAATAGTTGTAACTTCATTCTTGGGAAATACTTCTTCTAATGCCTTTTATCCATTTTCTCATATCATTCCTCAGATTCAAAATTTATTAAGTCATAGTTGACATGTTTTCCCCCATACTTGAGTATGGTAATATGTTTTTAAATATATTATCAAGGAATTGAGTTAATTTTAATCCATTCGGTCAAATCTATTTCGACCTTAAATATTAGCCTTTTTATGTCCGACGTGAATGAATTTAAACTGTACACAAAAGACAATGGAACTCTGAACAAAAGTCAAGCCCCAGTTCACTAAACATACACATTGTATGATTTAGGTAATATTGGGCAATAGAAAGATTCAGTGTTTGTAGGTTTGTTTATAATAATCCTAGCAAAAAATCAAACTATGCTTACTAGGCCCATTGACTTAGGTAAAAATTTAAAGCAGGTAGAGAAAGAGAATGCATGAACAAATTATTGAAGATGAATGTGTTTTTCATTTTATGCACAAAATTTAGAAGGACATCCACAGACTGCAGTATCTTCTCTTTTACCAGAATTACAAAAGGTTGTCAACATAAATCTTCATTTGATTTACAGCATCTCGAGCTTCATCAGCAGCCACTTGAAGCTCATGCACTCAACCTAATCCACTCTTTTCAGCTTTATGGAGTGAATTCTTGGAATCTACAATGGATTTTATACCATTCGTTTGAACTCCTTCCAATTAATTATTAAGCTGGTCTTGTTCCCCAGTAACAACATCTAACTTCTGCTGAAGTTGCATCTGTGGGATGACATTCTCTTTGATATTATTCTTCATCTCCTTTAACTAGGAAGCATGATCAGCCTCATCTCGGGATACTGCATCCTAAAATTATTTATACTGGCTAACAGCCTAACCCTAGTCAAATCTTGATGGTACTTCTGCTCTTTCTCCCTTCTAATGATGACTTGTTTTACTGCTGCATGGATCCCTTGTTATCCAAAACCGCCAAGTCCCAACATAAAAAACAGGGATGAAAGTCAGGGGATCTTCGATGACAACTCTTCTATAGGCACTTCAGATATGATCTTCCATATGTTCTACCATGCCTTGCATCGTGAAAATTGGGGCGCCTTTTGTACTTCCTTTTCTGACTCAGCATCACTTTCACCGGGGGGAATATAATCTGGGATTAATGCACTTAATGAAGTGCCCTATTCTATGAATTCCCCCATGAACCATGTTGTTTTACTTTATATTCCTGTTGGTGCAGAGGCTGAGTCATCACCTCTAGATCTAGCCACTGAAATTGACAGACCTGCATAGTCAATTGAAAGTTTTTGGTTAGTTTCAAAGGATAACAAATGTTGATTTGAAACCAGCCAAAAATATTATTATCTCTTACCCCACGGTAGATCAGCAACATGAGAAGGGTCCTCCCCATCTTCAATAGTTTCAACAGGATCATCATGATGAGTATGAGGAAGCTCTACCGGGTTCAGCTCCACTTGAGCTAGTGTCTATGAAATATTAGGGTTATCTGTACTACCTTCAGGCATTGACGGTTTGGTAGCTTGTTCATATGGAACTGCACATTTGAACCAATCAAGGTTAGAGATGTAATATGAAGTTATTTTAACACGGCGAAGGATAACACTCACATCCAAAATCTTTTAAATCACATGTTAATTTAACATGATCTAAAAATCATCAAAATATGCGCAAAGTTCCATCATTTCATTAAAATATTATCTCAAATTCTAAATGACTCTCTCTAGTGGGAGCATTAGATACATTTTCATGGAGACCTTCATGTTGCGGCCTCTGATCCCGGATAGCATCTTTAGATAAAATTGAAGCATAAGTTACAATGGTCGCCAAAATATCTAGTTCAGGGGTTGAACGTAAAGTATCACAGAATGGAAGTCAGTCGATGTTTCATTTAACATCTTATGAAGCATTGTTAATTTACCAGAAGTAGGATCTTCTCTCCTTGCAACAGCAATAAGAGGGATACTAGGAATAGACAGTGGCTCTTCTCCAGTAGTAGCCAAGTCAACCTAAACTATTTATTGTTCACCAGTACCTTCAATCATCCTCAAAGGAGGATCAGTCCTCTCTCTCATAGACGAAATTGAAGAAGAACCTGCAATCCCAAGAAGTATTAGAAATCTTTGCGTGGGTTAAAAGTCATAATTATCTGATGGACATACCACTACTGATGAAATGTTTTGCTGTGGACTTCATCATTCGCTGCCATTTCTTCTTTTTCTTATTAGGAGTGTTTACATCATCATCTACAAATACAAGAATTGGAGAAAGAAAAGCCATGTCTAACTCCTCCTCCATGGATTTCTGGCCTGGAGATATCTCGCCCGACTCAAGAGGAGATTCATTAGCCTAGATGGAAGTACCACTAGGGCTATACTATGGTGAAGGAAACACATCAGTTCCTTTATTTTCAAGTTGCAGGATGATGAAAATAATTTCCTTGAGTAAAAAATCATTGACTGAAATTAAATTGCAAAGCATATAAGGAATGAAAATTATATCATCAGGAGCCACGTAATCGTACCACTCCTCATCACCAGAACAACTAGTCCCCTTAGTGGCGATACGATCTATCATTTCCTTCACCCACTTTGTGAAAGGAATGGAGTCATCGATGGAATATATGAGGATCTATAGCTCTCTGATGTAAGCCCGCACTTCAACGGGGTTATCCTTGTAACAGATATCTGTAGAAGCAAGAAGATTCGATATTTCAGGGATTTATATCCCCTCGCACAGATCCAGCGAGGTAGTTTCAACATCGTAATATAGACTTCTCCATGTCTGTATTGCCTTTGGTCATAGATATTCAACATATATACCAGAAGGCTACGAGGAGGGTCCTACAATCTTAGACTTTAGCTTCTTCCCACCTTTTGAAACTACTGATAAAGGATAAGAAAATAAGTCTTGTTTCTCTATAAAGTAATGTTGATTAAATTGATCCAATAAAGTAACTAACTAGGATTTGATGGAGTTGGTATCTTTTATATGACAGTGGGATTATATCTGGCCTGAGGCCGCTTTTCCGCATGGTGTGCCTCATCATCCCCATATTGGGAATCCAAGAAATCATCTTTAGGTGGGGAAGAATCACCTTCTCGATGAAGGGTTTCATTCTCTATAGTTCATATCATTTTCCCCACCTGATAAACCAGACGATTAAACACCCCATCAGGGTATGATTCTATCTAGTTCTAAGTATACCATGTAGTCAAGGTACTCGCTGCTTTATGAACTAGTAGATCAAACACTACCCCGGTCTTCTACATTGATGTCAGCAACCATAGTTGTTAGGAAACTATCAGATGATGCTCTGACCTGACATGCACAGGTTGGGATACAATAGTCTCCTATAGACACTTGAATTGGTGTTCAAATCTTTATGGAGCACAGGCCTCACATATAATCTCTCTGTCAATCCTTGTGGAAAGTACACCATCTCTGTGAGATAGCATGTACGACCCCAATTCCAGATCGGTGGTTTCATCTTCAACAAACCTCCTGGTTGGGAGGTTTCCATAAGGAATGAAATTGAAATACCTGAAAATTCTCAGCCTCACCTTTGTATCATAAGGGTTAAGGGCTAATGGAGTAATTCCAGAATATGCCTGCATCGATGGCCTTAATGAACAACCAAGAACCTGTAATCCATTCTGTATGGCATATGTTCTGAAATTAGTGGATATCCATCCACAAAAAACATGGAATGGTCCCATTAATCTCAAAAGAGACTTACACATTAAGACATAGAGTAAGATATTGTGAATCTTCACCAAAATGGCAGTGGCCAACCCAACCATTCTCCTCTCGGCCAACTAGGCTGTAACAACGAAGGACCCTAGCCTAACGCCTCCCTTTGAATCCCTGATTGGCAGATGATAAACACTAATCCACAAGGCTAAGAAGCCCAAAAAACGGGTCTACTTTGGTATTCTATGATTTACTTCATATCCCCACTTCCCAAATTCTCCTGCTTCCATGGTCGGCCAGAACGTGCCAAAAGCACCCATTTTCTCTGTTCTGGTGCAGGTAGTAGTGTGAGTACAGGTGGGACCCTTCCCCTTCAAACACTAATCTTCCTTCTTGGTAAGAAAAATATTCATCAACTCCTCTAGATGAATATCATTTATATAATGAGTTAAGGAGGTCTTTGAACCCTTGATCTTGTGGAATATTTTCCATAAATATCGAGACAAAGCTGGAGTTTTCTCGGAATCATTCCAAGTTTCCTTAGTGGGGATGAATTAATCAAACAATTAGCCTAGAATTGGAGCCCCTGAGATCCTATAGACATCCCACAAACTAATTCCTACTTATCCATGATTCAGATGGAATGAATTGGTTTTCGTGCTCCAGTGGCCGATTATCTTCGGCACAAATTCATCATTTCTATAGACATATGTCTGCCTAACCCAGATAGCTTCATATATCGCAACTCCTTTCAAATCCTCAACAAACTCTACACATGTTTGTCGCACCCAGTATTCCCACATCCATGTTGGCTTCACACCTCCTCCAGGACAGAAGTCCCAAATCATCATCCAGCCTTTTGATTGATCCATCTTAGAATTTTGGAATATTGAAGGATAACAATGTTATTGTGGCTTGAGCTTATGAGGTGTCAGATCTGCCGCACGAGGGATATGATGCATCATATAAGCCTTCTCCACTGCTCTAGTATTTAAAAATGCTCCACCACTTGAGATATTTGCTGATGCAATGTTGTTGTAATTCTGAAACCAAGAATTGGGAGATATTTCATTGTCTCTAGAATGTTGAGTTCTTGCTGATGACCATGCTCATATAGAGGCATGTAAATTCTTTGTGGAAAGTCACGATGATACTTCTTCATGTTCCAAGCCAAATCTAGAAGAGTGTTGTTGCAGATATCATAGTAATCATAGACTACAATATTCATCATATCATTAATCCGCTTGCTCACCAGATCATCAGTAGTTCCAATTCATCTTGGAGCCATTGAATCTGCCCAATGGTCGAATAATTAACTCTTATGTGAGTTGATTTTTCATATAATTTCTGATGAAAATGAAAAAAATGGCTAAGGCATTAAGTCACGCAAGTATAATTTAGGCGTACAAGTATTATTTTGGCGTGCAAGTATAGTTGTGTCGCGCACGTTCCGAGTGTGTAGCTATCACCGTGCAAGTCCAAATACCTCTATAGAAGCGTGACACAAAGAAACCTGTGGAAAACAAGTAACTTGTGTGACAAAGGCAACTTGCGCGGTGAGAGATCAAAAGTATGAAATCAGGGTGCTTTGCGCGAGAATGAGGCGCATATTTATAGGCCAGGCCGCACCCCTGCATGCAATGTCTGGGTGACTCTTCCCTACGTGCCATAGTCTGCGCGCCTCTCACATGCGCGCCGCTATCTGTGCTCTCAACACTTGCATGCCACCCTTCCTTGGTCTTCCTCTTTACCTCAGAGTCACATCCTCATTACGTTCGGATCCAACTCTGAGGGGGGACATTTGTTGATGCTCATTTCCGTCACAGGATCTAATGACTGAAAAAAGGGAAATACCTTATCACAAAGTGATTCATCCTTTGAAGAAACAACAAAAATTGAAAATTTTATGAATATGGATTTGTTTACACATTGGTCTCGCATGTTTCACCATGGCCACACAAGTATACATGCGCGCCACATATTTGGCGCGCAGGTGGCTTACGCACCCTACGTTATTTTCTCCCAAAGACTTCAAAGGCCTATAAATACCCCTTGTGGGACCCCATTTCGGGACGAAAAAATCCAGAAACTCAGATTTGAGCTTCTGGTACCCTATTCTCTTCTTAATACCTTCCGAACACTTCTAATGTAATTTCATACCTAAAAAGGAAGGTCTAAAAAGTGGTAACAAGGCCTAACTGTTGAAATTCATCAACACCTACGCGCCTAAGTGTCTAACCCTTCAGGGAATTGAATACACTTATGCGCCGCCTTATACCTTAAACAGAACTTGCGCGACACTCATTTAAATGTCTTTAGGGATAACAATAAGGGCTTGAGCTAAGCATCTCCCATGTTTAACCCTTTGGGTTGACCGTCGGGCAAGTACCTATGTGTCGCACATGTATACCTACGTGACCTGGACCTGCGCGCCCAAACAAGACCTGCACGCCTACCTTCTTTTGGGTGCCCCCCTTATCCATTCATCTATTTTTTTAAATATACCTCTCCCCTTCAAGATTTAGCCTCCAGAATCCTATTCAAAGACATTTATTACATGATTCCTTGGTTAGCTTCCTTATCTTAAATGAATTCTGTGGAACATCTCTCAAAACCTAATGACATAAATACCATTATGTCATTAAGGTTAGAGATTTCATTCATTTTACCTCATCCTTTGAGAAGATTACCTGGGCCTCCTTTTCAAGAGTATGCCCCAGTCTCCAAGTCCCCTATACTTGGGCCTCATTTTCAAGAGTAAGTCCCTATCCATGTTCCTTAATTTTGGGCATCCTCCTTAGGAGTAAGCCCCAGTCATAATTTCCTAACCTGGGCATCCTTTTCAGGAGTAAACCCCAGTTCTTATGTACCTTTAACATGGGCCTCTGTCTCAGGAATAAGCCCCAGTCAGAATTTCTCTTAACCAGTCTTAAATTATTTTGGATTTGGGCTTCCTTCTCAGGAATAAAACCCAATCGTAAGTGTCCTCTTAATTTGGGCATCCTCCTCAGGAGTAAGCCCCAAGATATAGTATCCAAATTTCCCTAAAGCACATATACCTTTATGGACCTTATTCCTTGGCTTAGTCTCTAACGTAAGTCATGATCGTTATCTATTTGGGAAATCATACATACATAAGCCCCGCATCATTCCATGTGACCACATATTTTGTGGAACAAATTTTCAGGTTTACTGATACATCTTGTTTCTCACACCGATCATGAATCACCTAAGAATAGACTGTAAAAGAACCCACGACACATCTCTTTGGGCCATTAAGCATTTGTAAGCCTCACAATTACCAAACCTAACAACGTAGACTTTGATCTCTACCTTAAACATAGAGTACGTAGGAAGACTTTATGAGGATCAAGCACATCACCCATTAAATCTCATCTATCCCATATGACGTTAAACTATATATTATTCCTGAACTACATGGGTTCTAATTCCTTTTCTACCAAGGATACGCAGGTATCCCATCTGTGGGTACGATACCAACTCTGAAATACCCCATGTCCTTATGAACGATAATAAACTTCAAGTGCCCTGCTGAGTGGCTTTAAAACCAGTATGGTTATCATAATGACCAAGAGATCGTTATATAATGTGTTGAAGGATACCATTGACTAATAATCTATAACAAATACAGATGATTCTCTATCAATGAATGAACTCAAATACATATTGAAGATTATCTAAATCTCATATATATTAATCATTGACTATCAGATCTTACAGAAAGATCATTTTCATACTTGGTAGTGTAATAAGGATTCACAAACATAACATAAATCTATAAGGAGAGTCCCGGAGTAGACAATAATTGCCCTAAAATAGGTGTGATGTGTCTGACCTCCCATCCTCTCGACCAATGAAAATTCTTAAGTCTCATCGGTCCAAAACTAATGAGCACCTACCTTTGTAAAGTAGATCCAAATGGATATAGAATCATAGGATGTTTCTGGTTCTACGAATAAACCAGTTTGAAACTGATTGGAATTTTTAAACCTTAAACAAACAAGGTCATCCCTATTTCCATTGGAAACATTGTGCCCTTCTTTTCCATTGTCAAAACATCTTTTTTGTATCTCAAGTACATTCTCTTAGGTGATGCTTTCCAAACTCTTCACACAATTGAAACAAAATCTTATTATCTCCATGGTATCCATTTCCTGAACCCTTGGCGAACTCTTTCATTTTCTTTCTTGGTGAGTCCGAGAGTTGGTTAAGGTACACATTGTTAATCACATTACATGGAAACGTATTAGGCATGATAAAACAAAATTTCACTCCAGTGATCATCATAATTGGCTGATCATTAACAAATAAACTATCATAATAAAAATTAATCTAGTACTATTCTGTTCTTACCATTTACTATAACTAGAAGTATAGTGTGAGCATTACTTATCGTAGTAGAAAACCACATATTCTAGAAAAGATTTACTGTTGGGATTTCTAAATTAGTAAAACTTCGTTAATATACGACACCTTGGTTTTATCCTTAGTTATTCATAGACAACATATATGTAAATCCTTCAGGATGGGTTTTGAAGAATTTCTGAATTTCTAATGTATATCTCCCAGCAGTGTAAGACCGGGTTTATAGCAAGGCCCGTTGTGGTGTATCAGATCTATATCTATTTGGGTTATATAGAAATGGATTTATTTCTTGGAAACCACTGAATATATCTTCATACAAAATTCTAGGACATTTTCTTAAATGTTGACTCATCCTTATACTTATTCTTAGGCACATCCCTAGGATGATCCTTAGAAATATACATTGTATTTTCACCAATGTTTTCTCATAATAGTTTCTAATGGTTGATTAACAATTCCTTTAATACAAACTATATCCACCAAGGATTTACATACATGGATATTACATCAAATTTAGATTAATATTCAATACATTACAAAAATATATGCTTATGGACCACAAAAGTTTTGTTTAATTGGAATCATGTAAACAAAATATTCTATACTAGTCGAATATCTCAAAACTATACCATAAATATATACTACTTTCATTCTTCTACCTAAAACCATTATTCATATATTTGAGAAATGGAACATAAGAAAGGTGAGAGCTGGATGATTAGTAACAGTAAATAAAGGAAATGTGTGAATAAAACTAGAACAAAATGTTATAGAACTTGAGAAAGAAATTTTAAGATCATAAAGTACATATTAGTTATGAAAATAATGACTGGCAGTTCATAAGACATGAAACATATGGAAATAAATAATATAATCCATGAAAGCGTAGCATTGTAATAGAACATGGAATTATGGAAAACACGTAACCATAAAATGTGATTCCCATAGTAGAAAAGGGATTTTTGTTAATACCATTTTGGTAGTACTAGTTCTCTACCATGGATATATTATCTGCATGAGTTCACTCCTCATACCATCTTGGTAATCGTGGTTCACAGACATGGAAATCTTAGTTGTCAGGGTTTACTCCCAAGACAATCTTCGTCTATCTCATTAGCTATAAATCTTTATCCATAGCATTGGAATGAGATATAGGTCCCACCCGCCTCATATTGAAATCATAACAACATGTGCTAAAAAATAATTAAAATCATATCATTACCCATGAAATTTAATAGGTATTATAACCATGTAAATTTATATTCTTACTAGACATTATAATTGAAAGGAAATTTTCATTTTGGGGAAATCATTTTTACAAATGAATTGTATTTCAACATACATATATAAGAATAATTGATTATTCAAATGTATTATCATTCCCAATTTATAAATGTACTCACCTTTAATTGCTACAAATGTGATTTGTGTAACTTCAAATAGGTTTTCACCGTCTATTTTATAATTTAAAAAGTACATATATAATGGTTTGATTATATGGGTTACCCCTCACATTTTTAGATTCTCATACATGTTATAAATTTTAATTCATACTAATTTAATCACAACCATAATTGTTAAATCCCATGAAACCAATGGTTTAGGGATAAAATACTTCATAATTTGTTAATTGAGGTTCCACCATCATGATATTTAAAAAATACCCTCTATGTGGTTGAAGACTATTTAATAACTAATAATATACTATAATATTACAAGGATTCTATCACGACAATAAAATTATTAAATATTGAAATAACCATTAAATCTCACATCTTAAGATGGGTATACATTAAAAAATTAAAAAATAACCAAACATGGAATTCAAGAATGTCAGATGATGATCAAAACTAAACAAATCTATAAGGTATCAAAATTTCAAGAAATTCAACATATATGACACGAAATATGATTGGCATGCAAAATTCTATATGCCTTAATGACGCCCGAACACACTACATATCTTACCATACTGAGTCATGTGGTAAATCTTATAAACCCATAAATCAATAATCAGTAGAATCATGAAAATCTCCCATGGTGAAATACTAATCATTTTTAATAAATAACAACATGAAGAACCATCCCATCTATGGAAATGGGATCATTCCCATGTGTATGGTTTGGTGGAACCCAAAAATGTATTATTTATCATGTAACATCACATTTATAGTCTTTTTAAAATATACCAAAATAATAATAAAAAGGAGTGAAATTTATTTGATGCCAATTTGTAACATTTTTACCCAGTATCCACCAAAATGGTTCCTGAATCATGTTCACCACATGGCCTCAAGCACCCCTACCCATATTCCATATGCTTCCCCCATGTAACAGAGGTATAATGTTGGTACATTGGGAAGACTATACCCTCATGGATAAATTAGCATATTTGTAAAATTTTATACATGAAAAAGATGATGAAGAGAAAGTAAATCAGCGAAGAAGAAAATAATAATTACAACTGAAAATCAATAATAAAGGAATATATAATCATACATGAACATTATACAATGTACAAGAAATAGAAATATAATGGGAATGAAGATATAAAATCATAAAATAAAAATGATTTAATAGATAAAACACTCGAACCCTATAAGGTAATCATGAGTATATTAAAAGTCACTACTCCCAAGAACCCACTATATAAGGAAAATGATACAAAGAACAAACCATGATCTTGAACCTACAACCATGAGGTGTGTATGAGTATCAAACAGAGGCCTTAATAGGTTGAAATGCATGATATGTAGGACACTACTACTAGTGAAAAAATATCTTTAATATATTTATGTAAAATAAATTAGGGTGAATTTTTAATAATTACTAATTTAATAAATAATTATAATCAAGTCAGTCTTAGGTTTCATGGGGACACCTAAGTAACCATACAGACATATACCTAAGCTATAATATCACTAATTTATGTGCCACCATGTATTTTGGTAGATATATATATATATATATATATCTGTGTGTGTATTTTTAATTATTTACTAAATAAGGGATAACACACATATATATATATGTAGATTCACAATAGTAGCTATGTATGGAGGTACAACTGAATAATCCATACAAAATAATAAATGATAGATATTTTTTGTAAGGGTCACCATGCCCATGTATCCCAAAATATAAGGGATTACCTTATCAATTATCATAATATATATGGGGAGAAATGCCTGATTATTATAATTTATAAGGGAATCAATGAATAAAAATTAAAATTCATTCGAGCTGATATGCCTGAGTATCTCAATTTACAAGGGATAACATGTTGGAGTATCAAAATTAATAAGGGTGAATATTTATAAGAATAAAAAATATGAATATATATATAGGAACATTTATTTAATGATTAAACATAATTCATGTTATTTTTTTATAAAAAAATCATTTAGATCATTAAATGTTATTCATGCATAAATAATAGGGAAGGCAATTTACATAAGCAAGAAATATCACAATTGCTAAAAGAAAATAGGTTCATTCCATTTATAATTAATTAAGAAGCTAATATGAAGGTCCATTCCATTTATCATTTGAAATATATGATAATATCATATCATTTATAACATATAAAAATTAAATTTGAACCACTCATGCCTCAATTCAATTCATCACAATACTATTCATTAAATAATTCCAAATCCCTTATAATTAATTCTTTTAGCACATTTATAATCTTTATGATTGAGGTATTTAATTGAAGAACAATGTGATATACAATCCATTTAATTCGCCAAAGAAATACATGAAAATGTATCTTTCTCAACACACCTTTGGTATATTATGGTCTTAATAAAACAATGATCAGTATGATTTTTAAGAGATCCCACCCCATAGGTGTGGTATGGCTTTAGGACATGAACTCCCACCATGCCAACTTCCTTGAGAATAAAATATTAATTGTAATGAAATTCAAAAAAAAATTTATTATTTAAGAGTGAACACACAAAAAGTACATCATGTTGGAGAAAAAAAGTTATATAAATATAACATTATTTATGTAAAAGCATGATACAAACTACCTTATATAATGGATTCTTTAAAAATCAATTCTCAAGTATTTATTGGAGCATGAATTAGAGAAAATAAAAGAATCAAAGATATCTAAAAAATAATGAAACTTATATCACATAGAAAATTCCTATGACATGGTAGGATAAACAACACTTTTAAGAAATATGAGCACTAGACTTACTGGGAGGCTTCCAACCCAATAAAATACATTCAACTATTTTCACAAATATTGGTGAACAATCACATGAAGAGGAAGAGGAATTAGTGTATAAATAAGAGGCCACATGGAATAATTAGGTAGTTAAGGGGTAAAAATCCTCAATATGTTATGATAAAACCTAAAATTTAAATCTTTTAATATCCTCATGGTTTGGAAAAATATTTATGCAATTTCATTCAGTCACTACCTTTGTGGTAATAACTATGTGGGCCACACACTTGGTGTGTATTTCCTTTCCTAGGCCATGTGGTTTGTATCCACATTTTAATAAAGATACATCACCTGACCTTATGAATTCATGTTCATTTTTTGATAAATTGTGTGACACTATCCTAGCCCTATATAGTTGTGGGGAATGGGAAACATTAACAATGCTTTAACCATACTCATACCTTTGTCATTCATAAATAATGATTTCGAAGTACAATTCACTTGATCCTCCACATAACACCTGATACAACTCGTAGGTTTAAAACACTATCATAAAATACTAATTTTATGTGTTCTGACTGTTTAAATCATGTTATGAGACTTTTTTTTAGGTTTTCCCTCATCCACTAAATGAAAAAAAATTGAATGAAAATTTAAACCCAATCTGAAACATTATACATTGCATTAGTTCATTAATTATATTATTAATAGTAAAATATTGGATGAATTCGATGATCTATATCTAAAGGATGGTGAATATTTTGAAACATATGAAGAATTTTTGACAAGACTTGTGAGTAACACTTCTTGTGTTATCGTGAAGCCTGAATGTAAGGATGATTGATTATTTGGTGAACAAAAAACAAGTACCTAAAAGGTATTAACTGAAAGTGAATCAAGTTGAAATGAAGAAAAAAATTTATGTTAATAAAATATAGAAATTGATATTTGATATTCTCTCTACTCTTATGGTTTTGATAAGAAATGGATTATCAATACTCATGAATACATGAATAAATTACATGGATAAATCAAATTCCAGATATCTACATGCCATAAATATGAGAAGTATCTAGTTAATTGATTGATAGGAACTGTGAGGTAAAATAAAATTTTATAGGGGGAAATGATTGTTTATTTTGGGTGGTATAAAATTATCCAGTTAAAGAAATATAAGAGAATATGAATTTCACTGATGACACACCCATTACCTAATGCTTCAAACATAATATGTATGAGATTATGATAACTGTCACTCAAATCAGAAATTTAATGATGCTGACTGATGTTATAATCCAATTAATAATTGTAAAAAGGAAAATATCATGAGATCATTATTTTTATTGGGGGTTAATGTAATGATGTGTTAAAAGGTACACTTACCATCCACTATAGAATTTATAATTTCATATTTTACTCTAGATATAACCAATATATTTTATCTAAATAATTTTATATGGGTAACAAATTTTAACATAGTGATTAGATGTTGAATTTCCAGCAAAAAAATATAAAAGAATGATGTTTTTCTCCCATGTTTATTATTGTTATCTAGTTCATTGTTTTTGGAATTTGTTTCTTACATATCGTGTTATTCATCATCTTGATAAATTTTATATTATCATAGGCATGGATTATATTTCACTGTATAAATCCAAATCAATTTCCAAGGATGGGATGTCAAATTTTATATTCCAAACAGGCATTTGATTTCTTTCCCTCATATGGTAAATATGAACTTTCCATTTTAATATAATCTATTGTATTATTCATTATTCATATTAAATAGTGGAGTTTATCTCATGTGGTTTAGAAGAGAAAAAAATCAAATATATACCCATTTTGTGGGATTTAGATGATATTTTTTATAATTCATAGTTTTCTAGTGAATAATGATGTTATGTTCATAAAATAACTCATTATTTATTTCACACTATTTCTATGACTCCATTTCTAACTGACCCAATTCAGTTATGGGGGAAGAAGTATATACTATAGGATAATATTAAGAAGGTATGTATTCAGCAATGTATTTCTCCTTGGGATGCTCTTGTTCTTTTTTAATAATAATGACAGATCAATGTGAACCTTTATTGATGATAATTATTTGATCATTTTAAAATCAAGTTTAACTATACTATACCCATTATCAATGGATTATTTGATCAACTATGATAATTTAAATAAATTTCCAAGATTTATATTCATTATACATATCCTAAAAAATTATTTAATAAGGATGATATACCAAATAAAAAATTAAATAAAAGATAATGACGCAATTTATTTATAGTGGTGTGATTTGGTTCTACCAATACCCAAACTACATTCATGGATTTAATATATAGTGATGTGATTTGATATTACTAATTCAAAAACGATATTTATGGATTTAATATTTTTTTTGAAATTACCTTTATATATATATTTTAGTATTTATAGATGATGATATTGTATTTTTAAAGCCAAAGGATGATCATGATGATCACTTAAAAATTGTATTGAAGACCCCAACGAGGGAAAAGTTGTGAGCCCATCTAAACCCTTAGTGCTTCCAGAAATCAAATTATAGACATATTCATTGATCTTAAACATAATATGAATTATCTGATGATGTGTATTTTCCTCATAATAAACAAGAATATTAATTATATACTCTATAAAATGAATATATGTGTTTGAATGATAAAATGGATTGTTATAATAATGGGAAACATGAGTCCCCAATTCTTCCCAATTTTCTAAAAACACCCAAAAGTCACAAAGAATATACAATGGTCTTATGAGTTTCATGAATATTTAAAGAGAGTTGAAATTTATTGTTATTTTTTTACCCTCTATTATATATATAAGATCAATATATTCTATTTATATTCCATATAACAGAGTCAAATGTGTATTTGAGATCATCTGTGACCACATTTTCCTATTCATGATCACTAAAAAAACACACCTGGTAATATTTTGATGTAGGGAGTGAATTAATGATTCCAGTATTGTAATGTTTACTTTAACGTGACTGAATCACTCTTAGGTCCAAACATTCAACTTTTCGTTATGAACTCTAAACATTAAAAAAATCAATCATCATTGTAATTATGAAAATTCTAGGTTCCTTCAACTTTCTTTTCACAACCAGCTAGCATGGATGATGTATTTGTGAATCAGGGAAAAAATGGATGTTTATCCTCTTTGGAAACTAGAGTTTACAATATGGGATGATGAAATGAATTTATTTAGGCACCCTGATCATAATTTCAGGTGTGGATATTGATTTCGAGTTGTTTTGAAGAAAAATGATTCAAAGAGAATATTAAAAGTACATGACGTGTACTTCTGTATACACACGGTGTACCTGGTTTCCATATAAATCATCATACTAAATGTGTAATCGCCGTGTACATGTCTGTGTGGTGACCTAGAAGACTGCATAAGTCTGGGGATATTTAATGCTTCAACACGGCGTGTAGTTTTAAAGAACATTCTTTGTATTTTTCTTTTTATTTGATATATTAGAATGGGGTCACATATTATATCTGGAAACATTTTCTTCTCCCTATGTTTTTTTATAGGAGTACTATTGAACGAATAAAGAATTTCAAACCCCACTTTGTTATACATATTAGATCTAATTGAGATATAATTTTGTTTGTTGGAATCCCACCAGTGAGTTCTTAGAACCCCTAAAGCCTCTCTTCTTGATTCATCCTCTCTTGTGAGTTACTCAAGTATGAAAATTTTCACCATTTTATAGATCTATGCTGATCTAGCATGATACAAGGGCCAACATTCAGGTATATCAATCATACAACATCGAGGTCGGTGGTTTTTTCCTTTCATTGTTGGTCTTTTAAATATATTTTCTTAAAGTGGAGTATAACCTCATTTGGGGTATTACATGATTTGAAATTTAACCTTGTTTATTACCTATTATGGTTTGATAGACTGATGAAGGGTTGTTTCTTATATGTAAGGTCAGATATCTTTTTAGGGGACACCCCATCAGTGCATTTCCCCCATGATTGATTGTTTATGGCCATTTGGTCTAAAATATATGTTAGGATTTCCTTGTTTTCCATTCCTTGTGTAGTTAGGATAGAGATACTGATTGTATTAAATTCCCATGATATGAATTGTAAATGATGACCAAGGGGAGAAGTCTATGAGAGCTTCCCAATGGGGTTTTACCATGAGAGATTCCCAAGATGTCTTTTAAAATTAATTAATTGAATCATTGACCCTAGGATTTAGATCAAGAGAGTTTTCCCAGGTGGCCATTCATAATTGTTTGATGATATGTGTGACCAAAGGGGTTTGAATGTGAGATATTTCCCAGAGGGTAATTTGTGAATAGTTGAATGATTATGACACGACATCCCAAACAAAGAAAATGCTTGTATTTAGTCTTATTTGATTGTTTAGATGGTCTTCTGAGACATCTTTATTGTTAAATTACATGGCAGATACCAATTGTAGGCATGATCCAAGGGTTACACGATTCCAAGGATTAATAATAACTATTAAGTTAATGTAATTGAAAAATATATGATTGTTTACTATGGATTTATTCTTGGTTTATTACTTTATTGATGTAAATTACCTGATATATATATTCACTAACTATTAGGAAGATATTTTCTCATAGTTTCCTACTTTGATTCACCTCACATCCTCTTTGGACCATGATTTTAGACCCAAATAGATTATATGATTGAAGTTATAGATAAAGGAAATAAAACTTCATCATTAAGTACATGATTGATTTTGGGTATAAAGAGCACGAGACCAAGATGAGGCTTGGGATGCAGCAAAAGTTTATTTTATTCTCTTGTACTTTGTGTTCTATATTACATACCATCATTTTGACTTGTTTGGATTTTTGGTTTGATACATATTCCATGCATCATATATATATATATTGTGGATTCCGTTGGATTTTCCATTCATTCTTCTACTATTTATTATTGTTTTGAATTATTTCGTATGCTATTGTTTACCATTATTTTCTAATATGTATACTATGCCAATGATGACATAGTTTCTATAATATCATTCCATAGAACTCACTACTAGTTTGAAGCCTTTGGAATTTTGGGTATTGGGCTTGATGTAATGTGACCAATCGATTTTGGGAACCATTGGGAGGCACCCAAATCTAAGAAGTTACAAATTATGTTTCATAATTGTGGTGTAGGAGATCAATGCACATGATTTTTTTGGAATTATTTATATAATGCCAATTTAATTTTCTAGACACCATTTTATTGAGCGGATATATGTGCTAATTATACATGGATTCCTTAAAGATAACATTGTGATGCTCCTTTCTGTCACAGAATATAACGACTGAAAAAATTGAAATACTATAACACAAAGTGATTCATCCTTTGAAGAAACATCAAAAATTGAAAAAGGCATGAATGGGGATTTGTTTACACTTGTGTCACGCATGTTTCACCTTGGTCACGCAAGTATACTTGTGCGCCACATATTGGGCATGCAGGTCACTTGTGCGCCCTACGTTATTTCCCTCCCAAAGTCTTCAAAGTCTTATAAATACCCCTTGTGGGCCCCCCATTTTGGAACGAAAAAGCCAAAAACTCAGATTTGAGCTCCCGGTTCCCTAGTCTATTCTTAAAGCCTTCCAAACACTTCTAATGTTATTTATTACCAGGAATGGAAGGTTTAATGAAAGGGAACAAGGCCAAAGTGTAGAAATTCATCAACACCTGTGCGCATAAGTGTCTAACCCTTTAAGGAATTGAAGACAATTGCACACCACCTTATCCCTTCAACAGATGTTGCACGCTACTCATTTAAAAGTTTTTAGGGATAACACTAAGGTCTTGAGCTATGAATCCCCAAGTTTTACCCTATTGGTAGACCTTCACGCATATACCTATGTGTTGCACAGGTATACATGCGCACCTACATTCTTTTGGGTGCCCCTCCTGTCTATTCATCTCTTTTCTTCAAATCAACCTCTACTATTCACAATTTAGCCTTCTAAATCCTCTTCAAAGCCATTTATGGCATGATTCCTTGGTTTGATTCCTTATCTGAAAGGAATTCTATGGAACATCTTGCAAAACCTAATGAATTGAATTACATTATGTCATTATGGTTAGATATTTCATTCATTCAACTACATCCTTTATGATGAGAGGATTCTATGGGCCTCCTTTTCAGGAGTAAGTCCCAATCTCCAAGTCCCCTATACTTGGTCCTCATATTCATGAGTATGGCCCTGTCCAAGTTCATTAATTTTGGGCATCCTGCATAGGAGTAAGCCTTAGTTATAATTTCCTAACCTGGGCCTCTTTTTTAGGAGTAAACCCCAGTTCTCAAGTCCCTTTAACCTGGGACTCCTTCTCAGGAATAAGCCACAGTCATAATTTCTCTTAACCACTCTTAACATATTTTTGATTTGGGCTTCCATCTCAATAATAAACCCCAATCATAAGTATCCTCCTAATTTGGGCATCCTCCATAGGAGTAATCCCCACGTTAGAGTATCTAAATCGCCATAGAGCACATATACCTTATGGTCCTTATTCCCAAGCTTTTCTCTAAAGTATTTTCTGATCTATATATATTTGGAGAATCATATATACATAATACCCACATCATTACTTGTGACCACATTTTTCATGGCACAAATTGACAGGTTTACTGATACCTCTTGTTTCTCACAACGAGCATGACTCACGTGAGTTTAGAGTGTAAAAATAACCACAACACATCTCTTTGGGCTATTAATCACACGTAATCGTCACAATTACCAAACTGAACTATGTGGACTTTGATATATACCTTAAAAGTAGAGTACGTAGAAATCCTTTCATAGGTTCAATCACATCACCCATTAATTCTCATCTATCCCATATGAAGTTAACATATATCTTAATTCCCGATCTATATGGGTTCAGATTCCTTTTTTAACAAGGATACGTTGGTAGCCCATATGTTTGTATGATCCCAACTCTAAAATACCCCATGTTCTTCTGAAGGACAAAAAACTTCAAGTTCCCCACTAAGTGGCTTTAAAACCAGTATGGTTATCATTATGACCAAGAGATCATTATATAATATGTTGAAGGATACAAATGACTAAGAATCTATAACAAATACATATGATTCTCTATCAATGAAGAACCTCAAATACATATAAAATATTATCTAATTCTCATGAATATTAATCATTGATTGTCAGATCTTATGGAAATATCATTTTCATACTTGGTAGTGTAATAAGGATTGACGAACATAACTTTAATCTATAAATATAGTCTCAGAGTAGACAATAATTCCACTCAAAAAGGTGTGATGAGTCCGACCTCCCATCCTCTCGACCAATGAAAATTCTTAAATCTCATTGGTCCATAACTAATGAGAACCTACCTTTGGAAAGTAGGTCCAAATGGATATAGAATCATTTGATGTTTCTAGTTCTACGAATAAACCAGTTTCAAAACCTATTGGAATGTTGGAACCTTAAACAGACATGTTTATCCCCATTTCTAGAGGAAACAAACATCAGGTAGGTTTCTATTATCAATAAATGTCCTGAAATATATTAATTAGGTATTTATGACTATCATTACATACCTCTCATATAGATTTAAAATGTAATTAAAATAAAAAATTAGAATCAAAGAACCATTTATTGATCCGATCAACGTTTGAATGATCTTCCAATAATTCCTTCCCTCCTGGTTACAATTTTATGAATATATTAATGGAAAAATTACTTCATCCCCATAAAATCATATCCATGAATAACTATATTCTTAGTAGATTTTAATAATAAGATTCCATGTAATATAAAATGATATAAGAATCAAAATATATATTTTATTGATGGTTTTATATGTATTTTTAATCATGTAGCCTTTGTTGTATAAATAATAAATCTTCTGTAATAAATTTTTATGATTAAAAAGACCTAGAGGATCTTTTTTATGTTTTAAAAGAATATCCTAAAGGATATAATTGTTTCATGTTTGGACAAAAAATGAAAATTACGTAATAGAATTATTATTTTATCCTATTCTTGGAGAAAGATCCCCCTCTTTTCCTACCACTAAAACACTTCTTTCTAGTAGGTTTCCAGAATATAATACATTTCCTCCCACTATTTTCAAGGTTGTACTATTTTTCCTTTAATTATTTTTCTAGACTTCAATATACCATTAAATTATTTTTAATGAGGAATAATTTAGTGAAGGACATTGATATTCCATTGAGTTAGACTTATTCCTAACCTAAAAATTTCACCTTATATTGTCAGCTGCATTCTATAATTGATTTTCTTTCTTGACAATCACACATTTAGTATCTATTTTTTTCTAAAATATAACTGTTGTAGCCCTTTGTCTTCACTAAGACCACCTTTTAAATGGTAGTGGGAACATTATAAATAGGGGAATATATTTTCTTAAATTTATCATCAACCTTTAATTCAATGAGAAAATGATAATCTTCAAGCATGATTACATCAACAATAGAAATCACATGAGAAAATATGATGTATTTGATATTAATTTCATTAGAAGTAAATTGGGATTTTTGATCACTATCATCTTCAGGTTTTCATCATGTACTAATGATGACATTTAAAGTTTATAATGTTGAGGGGATATATTATTTATTTATTTTACCTTGGCTCCAATATATAAACAGGGGTGATACCACATGAGTCTATAAAGGAATACTAACCATTCTATCATTATATGTTAGAGAAAAATGGAAATAAGAATCATTAAAATTACACCCTTCCTAATTATATTTAATTTGTTTATTTATTTCATGGTGATGGATTAAGGCACCATCACGCCTATCAGAGGATTCACTGAGTGGTTAATCCTTTCTTTCATCAAATGATCTCATAATGTCAGGGGTATTATAAAGATTGTTATCATTATCCTAGCATTAATTACATCCATTTTCATTCAAGTATCTATTAAAAAATATTAATTTTTTTGATATTTGTATAAGTTCCAGGTAACTCACCTTAGCTTTATTATTCATCAGTAATGATTGCCCACAATTTTCCTATTTTATTTTTTTGATCAATGGTATATGGTTTTATTATAATATATTTCCTACTATAATAATTTCTATAGGTTTACCTTTCTACCCAATAGTGGATTTGGTTTTTTTATTTCAATCGATCCATTTCAATAATTAATATTAAATGGCGGATTCACAGGCTTCTGGATAGCCTTACAGTTAACAATAGCATGTCCCAAATTTCTAAGAACCACATTGAAAGGGAATCATATTGATAATCCACATTCATTTTATATTTATAATCAGTGGATGTTAAATTAGTCCCAAATATAATCATTTTTCAATGTTGGAATCAATCATGATTCTGGAATATCTCCCTCGATAACAATTAAGAGTACCATGATTTCATTTAAAAGGTATTCCAATGAAAGAAGCAATATTTTTAAGTAGTTTGGGATTCCAAAACACCCAATTTAGACCATGTAATCATACAAATAATTGAGCTATTGAACTACATTTATTGAAAGGATTAAAATTGTCGTAACATTCATATATAGTATATATACTAGGTTTCAAATGAACATTCCCAACCACTATTACTAAATCAGATTTATCATGGAACCTTTCCAATAATTAATATTATGTGGTGGATTTACATGCTTCTAGATAGCCCTACAGTTAACAATAGCATGTCCAAAATTTCTAAAAACCACATATAAATGGCCACATATTAATAATCCATATTAATTTTATATTTATAATCCTTGGAAGTTAAATTATACCCAAATATAATATTTTTTCAATGTTGGCATCAATCATGATTCTGGAATATATCCCTTGATAATGATTAATAGTACGATGATCTCATTTCAAAGGTATTCCAAAGAAAGCATCAATATTGTTATGAATTTTGGGATTCCAAAACACCCAATTTAGACCATGTAATCTTACACATAATTGAGCTATTGAACTTGATTTATTGAAAGGATTAAAATTGACGTAACATTCATATATAGTATATATAGTAGTTTTAAATGAACATTCCGATCAACTATTATTACATCAGAGTTATCATGGATCCCAAAATGGATGTTGAAGAAACCAATTCCAATTGGAATCTTCTTCTGGTCATATATTCCATATAATTGCACAATCATGTAAATGAGATCAGTGTAATTCCTTCTTTTTCACCCATCGAGTATGTAATACATGATGAAATATGTACCTCAAGGAGCCTCTAAAAAAGAGACTACTTTTCTTTTCATTAACTATGATTCCCCAAAAATATTTAGGTATTCAATCTATTGATTCATTCTTTCAGAAAAAAACATATCATATCCTTGATGCAATGATTCCAATCAAGGTTAAATGAATCCATTATATAGCAGTAGATTAGATCTGGTTAGATTCATCATGAAATCCTTTCCAGAATAATTATTTTTTTCAAGAGAGACATCTATACAATGATAATTGGAGACACAAGAATCAGTTTCCAAAAAATTGTATTTAATCATTTATGTTCTACAAATTTTAGGAATCAAATCTGGTTAAATGTATTCAATATTTGTAATCATAAAAAATAAATGCTTTTTAAAATAAGTTTAAATTTTTTCTAATGAATAATTAAAATATTAATATTTATTTATCATGGTTCGGTTTAATATTGGATTATTAGGGGTGAACAAAAAAAATGGTTAAAATTATATAAAACATATTAGAATTAGTTTTTTATAAACATATTTATCCTTTATACCATCAATTGTTTGATAATGACATATTTGGGATCCTTTTGACTGAGAAATTTACATGGTACGTTTTCCAAATGTTGAAATATAAAATGTCTATGACTGTTCATAATTATAAAAGTTATTCTCCTCTTTACAATTCCTGATCATTTTGGTTTAGGAAATACATATGAAAATATATTCCCAAAAACCCTTAATATTTCTTTGATACATTTTTTGATTAGAAATCCCACACAAAAAGTATTTAGGTGTAATAATAAAGAGGGTATATGAAGAGTTGCCATAGCCCATAACAATGAGTTTTCATTTTCTTCATTATTATAACTCGAAAAAATATTCTTAAATCATGTTGACATAATTGAAAAAGTGTTATCCATATAATTATATATTATTATTCTAATTACATTACCTATATCCAACTCTACCTTCATAAAATGGGTTAAAACCTATCAATGTAACTATTTATTGTATGATTATATTTTATAATTAGGAAATAATTATATTTATGAAATTATATTATCATATATACCTTCTTATCTTCCAATCAATTTGAAAATGATGATTTCATTCATTTATAAGTGTTGAATTCCACCTCCATGAAGCAATGCGATAAATTTCTCATTTTATATTGTCATTGAAGGTTATAAAGATAGGATTAATGAATATATATTAAGTCCATGACATAAAAATGATTCTCTAAAATTTAATAAATATATTCAGTTTCTTTTTTCCCTTGAATTTAAAAATTAATGCTACATTAATCGGGACATATGTCATTCCATATTAATGAACGTTTTAATTAATATTTCTTACCCCATTACCTGTGGATGAATCTATATATTTATATAACTAAAATATATGATATTTATATCATTATTTATATTTTTGATATGATGATAATTGTGACCATGGTAAAAGGATCAAAAACTACCAAACAAATCATATAGAAAACAATACAATTATCACACAGAATAGTAATTCAAATAATGATTTAAAAATAAATCTTTTATAAAAGATAACAAAAAAATAATATCTGTTACACTATATATGATTATGATTCTATAATATATAAATAATAAAAATATTTTTTATATATAAGGTATTAGTGTGTATGAATAAATTTGATACATGATGTAAGAGATTTTTTTGGCCATGTTTATTTCATCGGAACACATTTTATATTCACCACATTCTTATTTTGTATTTTTTATTTACAAACCATGAATGTATTTTATGATTTTTTATGAAAATTATATTTATTTAGTTATATATCTATTTTTCGGGGCCATGTTATTCAAAATTTTCTTATGTAGTTATGGTTTTGGTTAGAATCTATTTTTATCTAGTTTTTTATGATTAATATTATCTTGATGAGATATTATAATATATCTCTTATGATAATAATGAAATTTAGTCTCCTATAGTAATTTATGGAGAATACAATTCCCCATTTAATTTTCCACTCTATAATAATTTAAGATTATGAAATAATCTATTAAAGGAAAAATAAATTTATTTATCACTAAGGTTGAATATAATTTCTATTCCATGCCACTATTTTCAAATAATGTTTTAATAATTTTTTTATAAAATTATAGTATCATTATTTAATTTAATTTTTTCTTTTTCTATAAAAAAAATTAATTAGACTATTTTGTGATTTTTTGAACCAGATAAATTTTGTTTTTTTAAAGAAAATGTGAAGTTAATATTGGTATTAATGTATTTTTCATGAATGTTATTTTCTACTATCCGGACTACTCAATGATAAACTTATTAATTTACAATATTGAACTGTTATTTTAAACAAAAAAAATTTCATTAATATTTGAGATATTTTTTTTTTTATAATTTTATATTCGAAATGGAAAGTTTATTTCCTTAGGAATGATTTCAATGGTGTTTTTATGTTAATTTTATTCCTTAATGAAAAACCCTATCGTTTGGATTTTGTTTTTTGGGGATACGATCAGTTGGTAAAATCATTAATCTTTATCGAAATGGATTATGGTTATTTTTATGAGATTTTTCTGAGATCTAATTATTCTTATAGGGTGATCTATATTTAAAGGATGAAATGATTAAGAAACTCATTATCTTTTCATAGTTTATGATATGATGATATGATGATTTATTAATGATATTATGGGATAAAAATGATTGATTTTCAATATGTTACATGTTGGTGATCTATATTATGGGATAATTTTTGGATGTAAGAAAATTTTCATGATCCATTATAAAAAAATTCAATGTGATTGACACACTATGATATGTAGGTGGAGATTCCTGATTTGTTATGGTATTGGAAATAGTTATGTATTCATGATCCACTATGTTTTGATATTCATGGTAGTCAAAATTAACGTTTTAAATTGATTCTATAATTATGATAGTGTCTAACTTTTATGACTTGAAAATATTGTTTATTTTTTATAATGATTTACCAAACTTATGATTCATGTCATTTGGAAAGAATAATGATTCATGACATGAATCATCCCTATAACTTGTTATATATTTGTTACAAACACTATTAAAAATTGTTCCTCCAACACTGAGGTTTGGACATCAATATCCCTTAGACCGATGTAAAAAAATTTCTGGTTTACTGTTAACATTTATTTTCTAAAAATTAATTATAAAAGTAAAAAAAATTAAATTTATTTTCTAACGATGCAACATTAAAATTAAAAACAAAGTTAAATGTTGGGTATTTAAATAGATCTCCATTAATATTTTTTAATTTTTTTTTAGAAATTTGAAAATATTGATGTTAAAATTATTTTAAAAATATCATTGCTCACCAAAACACTCATTTTTTTCATTTTTATCCTTCTACATCTATACATATGACAATATTTACTGTACCTAGGGAACTTAGACAAGTATCAATATTCTCTTTCATTCAATTTTAATCACATTTTTTACATATTTCCACCTTAATATACTTTCAATCATCCATGTTTCAAGATCGTTGATGTTATTTATTTCTCAGAATCACTATTCAGATATTATGGAAAATGAAATTTATTGTTTTTTATGTTTTTTTTACTTTTTTTGGCAAGAATATTTCTTTAATATTATAGCATTTATCTCTTTTCCACCGACATCAATGAAGTGTATCTAAATTATGTATTTATTTTTCATTATTTATCTCCATTTTTATTAATTTTTAGTATAAATTAATTTGTTTACTTATAAAATAGATTCATCCATCCACATTTTTATGAATTTTATTATCAATTAAATTTTTTATCATGAAATTAGTTTTATTTTATATTTATTTTATGATTATAATTTATTTACAATTATCATATTTTTTCTAGAAGTATTTATGAATATAATAAATTGAATTTATAAATTTTTTTATTATTATGTTTTTTTACTAGTATTATAGTTTTGTATTTAGTATTTTTAGAAATTTTTTATAATTTTTTATATAAATAATTTTTATTAATTTTTATATTTTCAATTTTTTTGTTGTTTTTAAAATTTTAAATTCTAAAAATTTATGAATGATTATATTATCCAATTTTATGAATTATTATTAATGTATATTTTTGTTTTTAAATGATATGTTAAGATTAATGTGTATAATTTTTTGAAATGATCAAATAGTTATCAATAATTGACTATTTTGAAAGATATTTTAATGTTTAATGATTATAAAATTATATATAATATTAATTATTTATGTTTTAATATACACTCCTTTTATATTGTAATCCTGACTATTTAACGGATTTAAATGTGTTAAATTAACACAGAACCACTAATGAAAATGAATATGGAGTTGATGATTTTTCTGAGATTGATAAGTGAAACATTCAAAATAAATATTTTATTTTCTGTTCAGGTGTGATGTGTTTCTATATGATAACGTTAAATTATAGAGTAGTCTAGGATCATCTTATTTCTTATTGGTTTATCAGTAATTAAATTTTTTCTATCCGGCATGTTGTATGCCTGAATGGCCCAAAGGCCATCATTTTTATTGATTTTTGATAACCCCCATTTCAAGGGATGAGGGGGAACCCTTACAAGGCCATTAGGTTTATAGATAACATGGACTGTAGGGTTAAGAGATTACATGACCTGAAAGTATAGGGAATTCAACAAGATTATCTATAAGGAACTGCCCCTCCCCAAAATGTGTAACTTGATAGTAGCTCACCACCTTTGCATGGCCGCCTGGCTTGGCATCCCATGCAAGCATAGGATGATACCGATGGCATAGCCATACCCTCTTATTCGGACAATCCATTTGGCTCTGCTCTAGTGAGTGCACCTTCTCTGAATCCTCTTCTGGGGCTTTTCCTTTTTTAGTGTTTCTGGGCCCTCCATTCTTGTGGCCCAAAGGCTTTGTGGTGACCCCAAGTCATTATGGTGGCTTGAAGGCCTTGAAAATCAACAGGCCTGAAGGCCTTGGGTGACTTAAAAGCCTTGTAGGGCCCAAGGACCAAACCGGTGTCCCGAAGGCCCATATGGATGAATAGATCCGGCTGCTACAATACCAAACAATGCCTGATACAGTACTACTATAGCGCCGGATACAGAACTACTACAATAACCCAGAAATATTCCTCTACACCAAATTCATCTCGGGTCTCTTGGATACACCTAGCATGTCCTCACCAATTGGGATGAGGCTCATGTGCTTATCTGGAAAGTTTAAATAACATGAAATTTAACATTTAATATTGATGAAAATATTATTCATGATATAGATGATTTTATTGATTAATTAAGTAAATATGTTATCGTTGAGACCATATAAAATACAAAAAATATTTAATGAGTTTATTGAGATTCTATGAAACCATAATTCATATGGTCAACATAATTTATGGCTATTTAAGTTTATCTAATATTAATTAACATGAAATTAATAAATGGTTGGAGTGATAAAAGTGTCCATAAATTACATGAAATTTTAAAAATCAAAATTCATAAAGCTAATGGGCTTCAATATTCCAATTATGGTAGAAAAATATTATGATAAATAGGACAAGGGTGTAAAAAGAATATATATTTTCCCCAATGATTGTGTGATTTAAAGGTCCGAATATGAATGTTTTTCAAAATTTCATAAATATTGGAAATTATAATATATTATTGATGAATAAATAATCAATTATTCATTATTAAGTGTAAAAAAAATATCCACACAGAATAAATTTTCTAAATTATTACATTCTTATTTTGAACTGTTAATGATTAATTTTAAATGATTAAAATTGGTTAAGATGACATTAAGATGTGCACATTTATGATTGAAACATATATCATCCTAAAAATAACCATAGTAGAATTGATTTGATAAAAAAGTTCCGGATTTTGGTAGAAGATCTATAAATCATTGAATGAGACTACACATCAATTGAATAAATCCATATCAAATCCTCAAAAACCAATATATTTCATGGAATTTGTTTCTTGTTGTTTAAAAATTCTCCCCATATATATGTATGAAGAAACAATATGGTAAGATGATATTAATGGATTCTTGAAGAAAAAGTATAGGAAATGACATTTATGTATATCATTCCCCTATGATTGATTATTGTAAACCTCTATAAGAGACATGTTTTATTGTGTTTGAGTCAAACAAGAAAACTTATTTTTTACTTTTTATGATGATGTTCACTATAAAATACATTCTTATAGATGGAAACATACTTAGATATATTTTTATTGGAAATTTAACATATTACATTTTAAAAAAGATACTTCAACATATAAATTCTAGAAATATCGAATGAAATTTTACATGGTACATCAATAATTTTTAAAATGGGACATTATTATCATAGACTAAAATTGAATTTAACATTTTTGATTAATATAATCCATTCCTATAACAATTTTCATATTATGAATTTTTCATTAGGATTAAAAATATTTATGTCACATTTGGATAAAATTGATTTCATGGTTATCATTAAATATATGGAATAAATATAAATATTTTTAAACAAAATTTTATATATTTTTATATATAAAACATAAAATTTATGTAATTCTTAATGGTAAAAACATATGTGACCATTGGATTACATCTTTGATATATATAAAGGTAAAAAATAGAAATTACAAGATAGATTGGAATTCATATCCATGAGAAAAATTTGGGGGTTTGGTAATACTATAAAAAGAAATAGAACAGATATACCTTTGTCATTTCAATCATTAATAATTATTATGAAGTTGATTCTTTTTAATTTCTCCATGGTATTAATTTATAAATGTATATTTATAAAATTTGAGGAATTTGGTTTCGTTGAAGTATTTCAAATTAATTAGAATTAAATATCATGGAATTATTGTATTAATGCCACAACTTGTACTGGTATCACCATGTGGTATATTTCCGAAATCAGTCAAAAAAATATCATATGATAATATTAAATTTATAAATATCCTTTAGCATATCTAAATTTACAAATTTGTTAGATGTGTCTGAAAATGATATTTTTATCTAAAATTTTAACCCAAAAATTCATTTACCACCATCCTTTTTAGATATAATGGTTTACTCATTTGGTACATTAGATAAGAATATGTGGGAATCTTTATTGATATTGGACGTATCATATTGAAATATATATAAACATTTTGAAGTGATAAATTAAAACTCCTCATCGACCAGGGGCCTATATTGTTTAAAAATATGTATCATGAAGGTTGATTGAGTTTTTTACTGATTATTTATATAGTATAGATATTATTTCTTACCATATATCTCTACAATTAACAATTGATAGTGAAGGTAGATGGATTCATGGTTTAACGACAATCTATATTCCTTACGGTTTCTGATATGGGAAAATTTATAAATTTGGAATAATACATATGGTTTTCAGCCATATATATTAAAACATATTAATATGTTTATGGTAGTATGTCCAAAATTAAATGAAATGAGGATTATGATTGAGAATATAAATTCATTTGATAGATAGATTAAAGAGAAATTCAACATAGATTTATCTTCCTCAGAAACACTGGAATGGTTGATAGGGGGACCATCTCTTAATGTCATCACATAGTCTTGTTTTCATAACAATGGTTACAATATTCACACATAAAAAATATGATAAAAAATTAATGTTTAAATTTTTTTGGTAATGGTCATCACTAAAGGAGAACATTTTTCAAGTTGAAGGGATAAAAAAATTTCTGCAACAATGAAATATTTTCGAGTTCCAAAGGATATTTGGAAATTGTTTGAACTAAAATTTGAATAATATAGTTTAAGTGTAAGTGAGTTGACTATAAGATTGTTGTGAGTCATGATTATCATGGATTTAACCTCATTCATTTGAAATGATTTAGTTTCCAATTTGAATCATTTATATTGGGGACAAAAGAAAGGAAAATATTTTTTCCCTAATATATCAAATGATGAGTGGTATGTCATTTATCAAGAGAAATGAATTGATTTTGTTAATGTGTATAATGATGATATTATGACTTTATGTGTGGGTTCTTTATCTACTAAGTGATTTTCTTAAGATAAAAATGACAATAATGCAGTCATTGCACTTTCTATATAAAATGATCTTGTTGAAGGGATATGAAAAAACACTAAATCACTCTCTGAATTAATTAATTAATTAATTACTTTTTAAAAATACAAATAATTGAAATATAAATTTTTTAATTAGGATATTTAATTATATATATATTTATTATTTATATGTTTTTAGTTAAATTTTATAGTCTAAAGTTTTGGTAAAAATAAAATTTATTTGAAAATCTAACATACATATTTATGTTTTGGATAAATTTTTACATATTAATATAAAATTTTACATAATGTATTTAAATTTATAAATTTTAAAGATTCATATCGTTTTAAAATTAATGTTTATATTTAAATCATTATGTTGCATAATTTTTGGATAAGAATCATGAAATCTTATTTGTTGAAACTTAGACATGTTTGTAACTATTTTTTATAATACATATCATTTATTACGTTTTTCTAGTATTCATGATTCATATAATAAGCATTTACAAAAAAATATAATTACATTTTCCTATAACAGTGAAAAACACATATGAATATGAACATTTATCAAGGTAAATGACTTTTTGGTTACATATTATTAAATATTCAATAATAATATTTTTAGATGAAACATATAAATTAATTTCAAAAAATATATATGTAGGATTACTAGTTTACCTCCTAAAAATAATCCTATTTTTCATCTCAAGGTAAAATAACCAATAGAGTTGGTTGACATGGAATTCAAAATTTATCAAAACATTCACTCTCTAGTGGAATTAGAAGGATAAATATCAATATTTATGATACAAATATCCCAAAAGAACTAAATAAAATGTATTATACAAGTTATATCACGATTCATTGCTATTATATGATAAAAATTTTATATCATGATTGTCAATCCTTCAACAAGTTAGTGAATGAGATGGTGTAAGAGATCACAAGTGTAAAATATACCAAGTGATATATTTTTAATCTATTTATATTAATATTAATATTATATAATTATAATATTTATTGTATTTAATTATAGATGACATTACACTTTGATGAAATGAGTGTAATTAATATTGTATGTCTGTATTTTTTGTAGTTCTATGGAGTGATTTGAAGATAGAATTGAAAAAATAGTCTATATTTAATTTGAATTTATAAAATTAAAAACCTTGCCTCATGTATGATTTTTTAGATGTAGGGACAATAAAAAAATTGATCTTTAGAAAACATATGAATTATTTTTATGTGTTTTGTTTATTTTTTATTATGAAATTCCATATATATTTCCTAAGTAAATATTAGTTTATCATTATTGAATAATAAACTTGGAAAAATCGCCCAGATATCCTGTTGTATAATGTATGCCCTCATAATTAATCATGCTGAGGGTTTCATTTATTACAGTGTAAAATGACTGTAGAAAATTTGGTTCCCTTAATAGGAAAATCTAGTAGTGCTTCAGTAGAGGTCGAGTTAAGTCTTATATATCCCCCATGCTCAATGACAAATGGAAAATAATGAGATCAAAAAATTGATTTGTATCTTAATGATCAAATTAATGTTCTAGCTAACAAAATTGTAAGAAATAAATTTTATTTTACCCTAATAGATTTTATTTATCAGTATAATAACACTAATATAACATTTATATTTTTATTTTAGGATTACATTACATATAAAGTGATTCAAGTGAATTTTTAAACTGGTGGCATGATAGAAATTATAGAAAGTAATTTTATAAATCTTAAACACCTTGTACATGTAAGAGGATATGAGAACAGTGTTTTTATTATAAATAAATCATCAAAATATTAAATCAAGGGATATATAAAAAAAATACATTAAATATAAACGTATAATCATTAAAAATTCCATGGGTGATCCAAATAAATTAGTTGTGAGGGTTGTGTTTGAATAAAAGATGAGGTAATCATATCCAGCATAACAATTTTACTAAAATCTTCTAATTCCTCATTCATAGTCTACCTTATACAAATATTTGTAAGTAAGATACGCCCATGTATGTTTTGAAGTGTAAAGATTAATATATATTTTAGAGGATTCTATAAATAACCATCCTGTGAAAATTGATCAATTAAAAGAATCAATACATGGTATTATTTATAAAAATTATCTACCACCATTACTTATAGAAAAGGTTTTCATTGTTGGTTATTGTGGGGGTCACTTTTTCATTGGGTAGCATAGCTTCATCATCATATGATATGCATAGAGCACAACTATATTTATTATTATTGAAATTTTACATAAGTTTATTTATAATTATTTTATATATTAACAAAATTATATAAAACAAAGAGAATTAATAAAAAAGAATGAAAAGGTTTATTAACCCATAAAATCAAATACTTCTTTGATTTCATATTGGATAAAATGATTATTCTACATTTTTTCTTACATGGATAGTATTTTGAATTTTTATATGACATCTATTATATGTGGAATAGATTATCGATTGAGAATATTAAAAAATATATAATTAATCATTATATTTTTGTAGAGTTCTACAAATTCGTGTTATAGTTTTTTTCCTATGTATGTAAATTTATGTTTTAAATTATCATTCCTTAAATAATTCTTTCATTAGGTGACATAATATATTTCTTATTTAATTAGGTATATTCAAATATTCAGGATTAAAAAATGAGAAAATTTTTATGTTCTTATATATCCATAATAAATTTTAGTACAAATAAAATATCTGACTGATGAAGCAATAGGTACATGTATATATATATGTGTGTGTGTTTATGTTTGTTTTTTTGATAGATTATAAAATACGAAGATTGGGATCTAGCTTTTTTTTCATTCCATGATATGAAATAAGACTGTGATAAATAAAAATTAATATTAAATAAATTTATGTTATTTATTTTCTATTAAAATTTTGTTGTTCATTGGATGTTAGGTACATTCTACCCATATGGAAGAAAATTATATTATGTTTTCTCTTCATTATACAGTGTTTCTAAAAGTTTTAGAATGTAGTTATGTATGTATGTTTTTTTCTATTTTATAAGTTATTATTTTCTTAATTCCTTTGGTTTATAAATGTTTTGATAGAATATATAAGAAAACACAGGTCAAGGGAAATGTTTAAAAATGACCACTTTTCATTATAGGAGAAAAATAAATTTTAATAATTAAATTTATTGGTATGTCTATTTTATATTAGAAAATATTTTTTTATTTATATTGATATGTAATTATTGTAATTTTACACGATAATGATTCATAATCATAATGTAGTCATCAAAAAGAAAGGGTGGAATGTTGTTATTATTATTTAAGATTCATCCTTGAGTTATTCACAACTATGGAAACGACTACATTTGATAAGGATAAGTTTATTATTTATTTTATGATTATATAAAAATATTCTAATATTTTATCTTGTTATATTTATTTTTTGCATTATATTTTCAATGATGTCGAGTCCTATATGATTGATAAACTTACCCGTATTCAATTTTTTCATGTAGAAAATTTAATAATTATTAATAGATCAAAAATTAATAGGTATATGTCTTGTAATCATATTTTAAAAATGATTATTCATGAAATCATTTTATTCTTTATTTTTATATATTTGGTAATTTTTTTGTTTTCTACATTATGTTATATTATTTAATTTTTCATTATATAAATCATTCTATTTTTTATCCTGTAATTAAATATATTTTAAAAAAATAGATACATCCACATAAGATATTACTAAAGACAGATGTTGAAAGTAATTTTCCAGGACATGTTTTGAAATCATTTTATGAGAAATGTTAATTATCAATTTTTTTACATCATTATAATCAAAAACTCGATGGGGAAATGGAATAATGATGTTAGTGTATATTGGAAAATGATGTTAAAATGTACTTTCAAAATTTTTTATATAAAAACATATGTGGAATGATCTATAATAATTTTTTCATATCTATTTTATAACAAAAATGATTTGGACATTATGAATATTTTTTACCAAGATAGTTAAAATTTTAAAATTGATGAAAATGTAATTATTGAAACTATTTGTTTTTTTACAAAAACCATATCAAAACAGAGCTTAAATTTGTTTTTGTTAGTGTTTTGAAATCTTTTTTCTGGATATAGACCTCATAATAGTTTTTTTTACATTTGTTTTATAAATGTTTCTCAAAAAAGTCCAATATATATTTAAAAACAAATGTTTTAATGTTTAGTTCCACTAGTGTATAATTTTTTATTATATTCATGATCTAATACCTTTATTCGGATAATTTTCTTCTGTGTGATATTTGATATAGTCTCCCATGTTTACCCTTACTATGTTTCTAATCTCACATAGTGTTTGTTTCCATCACCATGGTCATGAAGAAAGGTTTTAATTATGGTATTTTCATGAATAGTAAAATTATGAATATCGTCATGGGATGTGTTTAATATCATACATGAAATTAGATTATTGGGAATATATAATCCATAGACAAAAAACCATTTTAATTATTGTATTTGTGTTTGTAAAATGTATTGAATAATAGTGTAAATGATGTAATATTTAAATATGAATTGCACAAGGTCATTATGACATAAATTACACATTCTATATAAAATTAAGTTAATTATAATTGGGATTGTTGTTAATGGAACTCTAAAAAAATATTAATAGTTTAAAGGATGAAGCATACATTGTATCAGAATTCACAGAGTCTGATGCTTTACTCAATAATTAATAAGGGATTTTAGGAAGAAGACTAAAATATAATAGCTTTCATGGTGAATATATTTTTGGCTTTATCAATTGGATAAAAACATCTATGTAAGCATTTTTCATTTAAGATACATGATTGAATCCATATTAAGATCTTTTATTGAGTCACATATTTCCATATCAAATAAAAAGACACAGATAAGTTCCTAAGGACACCCCAAATTTATGTTCTTGTTAGTTTTTGGGAAACGGACTTTGGTTATAACATGTGGGAGGAAAAAAAATCTATTCATCTAGAGTTGAGTTATAGTTTTCAATTAATACCTTCAATGGAAGGATTAAAATATTTCTTTTTATAAATTTGAGATTAAATTAAAAATAGATATTTAGGAATATCAAATAAATGACACTAGGAAAACCATTATACTTGGAGTTTCATGAGGTACATTTGTGGTGGGAACTCCGATATTCATTGTACCTGATAGATGTCGATCAAAGATATTATTGATAGATACTGAAATATTAGATGTATAGAGCTTTACTGGATAAAATACGATTGAAATTTTTTGTTTGGATGGATGAACCTAAGGTTGTGTTAAGGATATCACCTCTTATAAGTAAACATGTTCAGAGTACTGGGACTGATATGAACTTATTACTTCTAATAGAAAGTTGGGAATAAAACTATCTAAAGGATGAAACTACTATAAAATACTATAAAGAGATGGATTAATCCATTTAATTAAAAAACGATCTCTACAAATCTCAACATTCCGTGGGAGTTGAGTGAGAAACCAAAAGGATGGATATCCATAAAAAACATATATTTCATATGAATTAGGATATTGATGGAAGTACGAGATATAATGAAATGTTATGAGTGAAATAATTATAAAAAAAGTAATTAATTTTTTGGAAATTTTATCAGAAAGAGTAATTAACTCCAACATATAGATTGTTCTTTTTATTATTTATTCTAATGATATATAATTTTAGTAGATATATATAAATTCTTTTTCTATTCTAATATATTTTCATGAAAATTTTTATTTTGTCCATCCCTAGGTTAATGATGTTCACTAGAAAGTGTATTTCAATGATATGTTAAAATTTAGAATTTATAGCTTTGAGAAATTACTATGTTGTTGGAATTAAATTTTTAGAAATTTATTATTTAATGATAGAATAATTAAATTTGATGTTTATGAATATTATCGTAAATAGAATTGGGAATATGAAACATATCTCACATTTTCCTTATATGTGTATGATGAATTTATTTTTGGTTCAGAGTCATTGAGGATTTTTGGAAATCAATATACACAAGTCATTTGGTTTAAGATAACAGATGTTAGAAAAGATAATAAAAAATTGTGATAATAATAGAGTGGGATAGGAAAACAATATCATTGATTTGTTCCCAAGAGGAACAAATTAAAAAACTAATTAAAAAATTAGGAAACATACTTTGTAAATCATTATCAACCCCTCTCAATGGAAACTTAAAACATATAGAAAATATCCTATATCAATGGATGTATATTTTCATGACCCTCAGAAGTGTTTTTATGCATTTAATATAGGAAAATTAATGTATCAGAATGTTTTCAATTGACCATAATAATCTCTTTCATTGGTAGTTCATACCCATTTCATGGAAAATTATTGATGGAAATATTGAGTTGTTTTGATGTGGATTTTATGACCCTTAAATGTGTTGTAAGATTTGAAATTATGTTTCAATGTTGATTATATGTAGACACATTTTGAGTATTTATACTTTTATGGGTAAATAGTTTCATGAAATGTTTCTATATGTTTTCGTTAGACATTCTGTGGAACATTGTTAAGTTGAATGGTAATGCTACAACCTGTGGTCACTTTATCTACAAAAAGTAGGGTATATTTATATAACTAATGTAGCTATTGAACTGATATTATAGATGCACATTATAAATGACATTGAATTGGTATCAAATAGGTGAATATATTCTATGATGTTATATTTCCATTCATCAGGATCACAACCCTATATTAAATACAATATAAACACATTGATGTAAAATATTACTTTATTAAGTGTTTTCAAGTGGATGCATTTTCGATATTTTGATTGTGCTTATGAATAAATATACTATGTATATTTTTATAGAATATATATTCCATCAAATTAAGAGTAATCATTGTGTATTAGTGAAAAATGGAAGATCAAATATAGGGGAGAGAACAACTTATACCTAAGAGGGGAAGAACTCTATTGAAGGAATCAAAAATGGGGCGGAAAATACTAAATCAATTTCCAAGATAGTGGTTGTTGAATTTGTGGATGTTTTTACAATTTTCATCAAATGTGGGGTTTTCAAGATATATTGATTTCCTTAATCATGGTTTAGAGATTTGTTTTGGATTGTTTTTTTCATTATGATGAAAATAAAAAACCCAATGTCCATCAAACTAGTTTTGAGTGGATGTAGTAATAAAATCGTGAATTATCTAGTGAGGAATTAATTATCGTACAATGATCATCTAATTAAGATCTCACTATTTGAGGTCATGAGATACCCTTATGATAGTAAATTTAATTCACTTCTAATTTCCTTGAAAATATTTTACAGTTATTATTCAAATGAAAAATTCTATTTATAGGTGAAAAAATTATCAAAAATAATAAATAAATGAATATATTTAAAATTGTTATTATAATAGAATATATAAAATTAATGTTTTACATAGAAATAAATATTCTTTTTATTTCACTTATAAAAGATAGATTCCAAAAAAAAATTATTTACCCCAATATAATGTAATAATATGAACATTAGAGTAAGTGTTTTAATTTATATCTATGGTAGTTTTATCCAAATAATGAAAAAAGAACATAAATTTTTATCATAATCATATTCTTGTTCTATAATATAATATACACATAGAGCATGTGGGGGTGAGTAGATGTAACCCTAATAACCATTTTATAAAATTTATGCAACCTTGAAAATTTTACAAATACAATGATATTTTTTTTCTGTATTTATCACTTGACAACACCAAATTATACAAATATAATTAAGAATAAAAAATAAATGTCTTTTATAGGGTTTACCTCCAACTATAGGGGACTATATCATTAAAATAACCACTATCACCCAATTTAGAAATTATTTTTAACGACCTAAAATATTATCAATGGAAAATTCATTATTATAATTATGTAATATAGAGTAAATCACATAATATCACATAAGTCACATAATTGAAATATTATAAATGAAGAATGATTTAAATAAGAGGTATTTTATAATGATAAAGAATATATACCAATAAAAAAACAACTTCAACTTTGGAATAGTGATATGACCTGCAAAAATAGTAATATGGATAATAAAATTGTTACCCCATATATGAATGTATATATAAAATTGTGTATCCCATGAATGAAAATATGATATATTAATTTAATGGTTTAAATAAATATCCTTTTTAGAAATGACTAATTATGTGTTTGTATTATTGTATGTTATAGTAATATAATTAAAATTTTAAAATTAATATAATTATTTAAAATAAAAAATATTTTCATTAAATGTGCTCATAAAATTCTATTTAGTTGTATTATTATTATAATATAATTTTATGACATCTTATGTAATTTTCCAATGTTTTATAAAATCAGTTATAATTTTATAATCATTTTTCTAAAAAATGATTATTTTATTTAAAAACTAAATTTATAATACTTACAAAACTAATTTCATAAAATTTATTCCATTTTTTAATTATAAAAATACAAAAATGGTTAAGGGTAATTATATAGATTTTTTTAAAATAGACGAATTTCTGGTGAATAGTGAAATACCATAATTTACTATATTTAAAAAATTCAGGAATTATTGAATCATAGATGATGTATTGATGACATAAGACCAAAATCGAGAAATATAATTTATTATTCTAATATATTTAGTGATATATTTCAAACTATTCAGTGTCTCATGCCAAAATAATAAACCGGTTATTAATGTAATAAAACATCACACCTCTCCTCACCTATAAATACAACCCCCACCACCTGTTCTGCACACATCATCCATAACTTAATGTTTGTCCAATTTTTTCCCAATACGCTACCCAAGCCCCTCCGAAACTTATATGAACCTTTTCCCTCAACAAAATACCAAACCACGTTCCCTAATATAGTTCTCAAGGAGAATTATTCATGAGGTAAAATACTATTTCTTTTCTAATAATTTCATTCCAATTTAATTTATTTTCTTATTATATCCTCATATCACCTTATCTAAGTGGCATGGTAACTGTAGTATATTATATACACTATAATGATATAGTATTTAAAAAATAATCCATCATTAATATTTTTCTCTTCCCTCTTTTATTATAAAAATGAAAACGCCATCCTCGAGTAGTTAATTTATTGACTTTGAGGACGACATGTTTTTCATTTAAATTTAAGAACTTCAAGGATGGTCATAAAAACATTACATTGGTAGAGAAATATTGAAAAAAATATAACATTTTTATCTTCTGTTACTATAATATATACATAATATTGAAAAATAAAAAAATAGTTTGTTGTGACAAAAACAACCAATGTTAAATAAACCGATTATCATTAACATTTTATCAAATGAATCACCCTCATATCAAGAAAAAATATATATAAATACAATTAAACTTATGAATGTAAATTGATAACTTATAATATTGATTATGATTATTAACCTCATTTTACACAATCTTCTTTACATGTTTAAGAGATATTTGAACATGAAAACAGAGAAAATGAACACTCTCGAACAATAAAATTGAACCCCTTAACTCATTAAATTGGATATAAAAGAAATTATTAAAATTATAATTAATAAAATATCTATATAATGGATTCTACATTTAATATTTAATGAATGTAATTTGATTACCCATGATATTAATTTTAATAAATCATTCAAACATAAAGTAAAGGGATTCTCAACCCTATTTCATGTATTTGTGTTATTCCACTTTTATACCATATTTTAGTGTGGATACCCCATTTATATAACTAAAATATTATTCCCTTTGTCTCTCAATGTTTTCGTAGATATTAATGACTCCAATTTTATTTTATGATGAAATCCATTATTTTTTCAAAGGAACTATTCCATCCAAAAACATATCATTTACTTCTATTGAGATTTTTTCTTATTTTATAACGATTCACTATTTCTATACCATGTAAATTATTCCATTTTTAGTTTAGGAATCCCAATATTTATTCATTAATGTATTCATTGTGATATGAAACTAATTCCTTTCCATTTTCTATTTTTTGTCAATGATTGACATATATTATATGAAGATGGAAATATTATGTAACTGTGATGATGTGACTAGTGCACCCAGAAATATATATTTTTCCAATGAATCAGGTAATTCAATTTATCTCATGAGACAATGTAAAGTATCCCTGAAAAGGATTCTATATTTGTTCTAAATGTTTATGAATTTGTGATTACGAGCTTATGTTTTTCATAAACATGAAGCAAGATTTTTTCACAACAATGTGTGGAATTTGACCAATAATACATTGTGTTTCATTTTTATAAATTGTAAAATTAACATTATTTATCTATTACATCTTCTAATGATTATGATTATTATATGATGATTATTTTATGACCATTATGACTATTCTCCGCCCATATTATAATAATTCATTTTCTTATCTTTCCTATAATTAGGTTTTTATCTCACTCATTTCATTGATGTATATTCCTATGTGATGAATTGTAATAAGGATAATTAGAGGGATGATGAGTATATATAGAAGAATTAATTAATTTTTTATGTTTTATTATGTAACAATTATAAATTTTCTTAATTTTCACAAGACACTAACCCATTGGAGCATATTTTTTTCACCATTATATTATTTATCTTTAAAATGAAGTAATAGTAATGTAACAAAAAATTGGTACACTATAGTAGGTTTTAGAAAATTGTTTATTTAATTTGAATACTATGATTAGTTATAATTAGTAAAACCCCATTTTATGATACTATATATATGAAACCATCCAACAAGTTTGTTTTTTGAAAAAATCTAGTACATAAGAACACATCCTAACCATAGACATGAAGCATCATAGAAAACCTCAAACTGAACTCCTTCTAAAGACAAACCAAGAACTAGATCACTGACTGAATTCTACATCAAATAATCAAATTCTAACAAACAAAAATTATTCCTCACAAAAAACTAATCATTTATAGGTAACACTATTAGAGGAGTCAAAATTTAGGATAAATTTTCTATGAACCTCATATAATATCCTGAGAATGTAAGGAAACCTCATACCTTTATCAAAATTTTGGGGGATCCCCATGATAAATCATCTTGTATAATTTATAGATAAAAAACTAATACCTACTGGGACACATTATGCACCTAGAAAATGAATTCTCGAGCTGAAAACTCACACATTGAAAACATCAAAAATATATTTTCATAGAAAATATTTCCCAAAATAGAACACAAATTCTAGGCATGATCCTCATCGGATATGGAGTGTACAAGTATGTCATCAAAAAAATTAACAATAAAATTATCAAGGAATTCATAGAACAGAATGTTCATCAACCCCCTAAACATAACTAGAGACTTCATTTCACCAAACTCCATCCCACTGAACTCTTAATTACGATGAAGATTACATAAAGAAGTCCTCAGAATATCATCATACTTTACTCAAATTTGAGGTTATCAGGAATACAAATCGATATTTGAGAACCAAAATTCATGCAATAGTTCACAAAATATAACATCAATATGTTGAATAGGATAACAGTTCTTCACTATCACTCGGTTTAAGTGACGATAATCAACAGAAAACTGCAAAAATCAATTAACCTTCTTCAAAAACAAAATTGTTACACCCCATGGTGACATGGTTGGCCGAACGAAAAAACACCACAACAGACTACCGAGTTGTATAAGAGTATCTTGCAACTAAGAAGGTTACATCCTATATAAAGACATTGAGATAGGAGACATGCCTGGCTGTAGCTAAATCCCAAACACGTTCTCCCATCAAGGGGGTAATGCAATAACATCTTCTCGAAATACATTTTTGTAATCCTCCAAGAACCCAGGAAACACTAACTATTAAATCTCTAATGAACACAACTCTAGTATATCCATCACAGATGATAAGGGAAAAACATGCCTCTTACCCCTCAATGCGTCTCGATTAACAAGATACACTTCTCACTCACTATCAACATCGATGACCTCCACCCACCTCTAGAAACAATCCACGATAGCCAACACCAAATACAACCAATAAATGTCTATAAAGAAATTATATAGTCATATTGATAAACATATAAAATATCTTCAAGAGTGGTGGTGCCACAAAAATATATCATAATCTCTATATACTTCAAACAAGTCATCTCAATCTCCATCTGGCATAGTAAATTACTAGTGAACTAGAAGCCTCTATACCTCTTTCCGAAGATATGGACAAGGGTAGGTGATATGATGGAGTGTGTTTCTCGTGTATCAAACAAGGCATGAACCAATGTAGAAAACCAGAAAATGTTATCTTGACTGGAATTTGGATTGTCGAGAGTTAGCATTGCTAGTACATGAAGCTGATCACGACCTAATCCATGGCTTCTATGAACCTATTTAAGACCACCAACAAGGTTTTCATATATTATAAGTAGATGGGGAGAATCCCAAGGCTTTCATATACCTACCCCATCTTCTCTATGCTAATCCATAGATGGTTCAACCTGCTATTGTTGCTTCTATTGGAACTTCCTCAATGATGGAAGTAGGAATGGAACACCTGGAACATTATGAATTCTAAAAATAGTCAGGCACTCATGTTGCTGATGATATCGACCTCTAAAAGGAAAATAAGATCATAATCCCCTAGAATATTCCTAAGATCCACTACCTCTAAAGAAACAAGACATTTACTGCTAGGACCTACCACTAGTGAAATAGAAACTCTTTTACCATGATCATTGGGTACAACCTAAAACATCTACAATTTGTGGAAAATACTAAAACCTACCCTCAAATAATGATCTGGTTTTGGATATTGTCTTCTCAGTGACCTCCACACTCTCTAGTTCCACAAGATATGATGTCAGTATAACTGCGGTGACATTCTGCAGGATTTTTGGATACGAATCCTCCTTGAAATGCCTCCCCATAGAATCCTCATCTGAAAACATGTCTGAAGCATATCATAGATGTTTCTTGAAACGGATCATATACTCTTTCATACTAGAGAATCCCTACTTCAGGGTAAGAAGAACCTAAAGACTAGACACCTTTGAGGTTCAAGAATGAATCTGATCCCGGAACTATTCTCAAAACATCTCTAATATGAATTTTGACTCATCATAACCCCAACAAAAAATAACCATTACAACATCCTTGCCTCATATAGCATCATCACAAACAATGATACCCAATCATCTTTTCATGAAAAAATATAACTGAATGATATATCAATCTCTTCCAACTAGTCTTTTGTGACTACATCTAAAACAGATCTGTCATTTTTTGTTGACTCTCGTACTGAAATCCTCGATGTAACATCCTCCATGTGTCGTTATCATCATCTACTACTCTTTGGGGATCATCTGGAACATCATGCTGGACATCTTCTATGTTAACCTGATGTGGAGGATGACCAAGAGAAATAAATTAATAAGAAAAAAATATTTAGATCTCTTTAGTAAACAAATTTGATAAGGCTAATTTCTCATTAATTAAATCTATAATTCGATATATGGGGAATTATTTGGACATGAACTACATGGGTTGGGGACCATTGGAAATAAGTCCCTCGATGTATAGGTTGTTTCATGATTAAAAATAATTTGGGTGACAACCCCTTTGTGTTTCATTCAATAATTTATAAATGGATTTCTAACTATTGATATAAAATATTTTCTAAATGGTCATAATAGTTTTTTCATAAACCATATTGGGAATGGTTTAATGGTAATGGTATCATATTCCAAGGAACTATGATTTCCAATAATTAGGAATTTATTTCATTCAATATTGTGATATTAACTTCCATTATATTTTTTATTCGACATTCTCTATAGATGAATTTCTTTCATAGTTCATTAATTAAGTGGCATGGGTTTAAGTTTTTTTCCATTTAAAATGTATTATTTATTATCGATTTACATTAATGGAATATTTTTTGAGTTATTATATGGAATGTGTGTTGGGTTATTAATTTCATTATTCATTACTCTTAATGATTCATTATTTATATAATTATAATTTAACCAAACAACAGATTTTAGATCCCCCTTATATATCATCCATTCCTGACGAATTGAACAAGTAAACTAGGAAATATATCATAAGAAATGATATGTGAGAATAAATTTATCCTTGATAGAAAGAAATTATGTTGTAATTAGTATATTCATTTGTAATACAGAACATATATATATATGTCTTCATTATAATATTACTATACTCTCTGGTCCGTTAGGATTTGATTTTTTGAAATCCTGACAATGTAATGGAAGTGGACACTGTCTCTTAGAATATAGGGGTTCATTCAGTACATTATAGGATCATTGGATCATATGAAATATGGAATGAACCTAAAACATGACATAATCACACGTCAATGAAAGCTACCATGGAAACATAAAATGGTTGATAGAGGCCCAAAATGGACCAAATTCTCTCTTTAATTAACATATTATTCCTTTTGAGACTAAAACATCATCCAAAAAATTGGAGGTCTAAATAATTCTGGGACATTCTATCCCTAAAATTTCAAGTGAATTCATATGTGTTCCACATAAGGATATCAATCAAAAAGAATAATCACAAAAATTTACAATGGAATTAAATGGGTTCGAATGTATTATCTCATAACGTAATCAAAAGTGATTCCATAAATAATAAATATTATATATGGTCATAAATCATATATTAGTGTATAACAGTGGGGATAATAACATTTTTATATATGTTAGATATATATATCATCAATTTTGAATAATTTTATAACCATAATGGATGTTGTTTTTGATGAATAGAAGTACAATTAACATCATACTAGTTGAAAATAACCATTTCAGATTGAAAATAAAATTAATAAAAAAACATTTCCCTGCATATATGAGAATCAATTTTCATTATCGATAAATTTAGAAACCTATAAAATAATATTCAAAGAGTAGAGTTTTCATGAGGGTAGGTAATTTCATGCATGTTGATTATGTGAAAATAATTATTTGATTAGTTATTTTAAAATAAATTTATAAAGAACATTTTTTGGAAAATGAGAGTATGATTCTTTTTTGAAAAATTATAATTATCAAATCAGTTGTAAATATTAAATTAAATATTCTTAATATAGTGTTATAACTTAATTTTTAAATTTGATTTATGAAGCCTTGTACATAGAGGATAATGTGTTTTCTAATGAAAAATGATATGATGTCTTATTTTCATAAAAAAATTCATAATAATTTTAAGTATATAATAGAGAAAGACATAAATATTTTTTGAAAATAACATGAATAACAAGAGTAGAATAATATGAAATGTATTCATTCGACAATTATTAGATAATATTATACTATCAACATTCAAGAATATGATATCCATAATAAAATGATATTCAAACATAAACCTTTACTACTTTGGTAACATTTAAATACTAAATAAAATAAATTATGTAGATTACTTTTTTATAAGAGGTTGTTATTTATCAATTATTCATCATATAATAGTTAAAATGTTAGTATATAAATGATAAAAATGAATCATGTGCTTATAATTACATGTCTGGGAAAGAATTATTTTGATAAACCCCACATAATGTTCATATATTTGATGTGAGAATCGATCCATGATGTTATTATGTGAAAAAAATATATATCCACACAAATAATGGAGTAAATAAAAAATTAAGTGGCCAAATTTTATTTCACATTTAAAATTTTCATAACATATTTAATGAAGTATAAGTATAAGCCAATGAACGGAAGGTGAGAAATGAAACCCATTACATCAATCACCAATCATCATGTATGTTATTTATATATATGAAAATTAATATTATTTTTAATATTTAGATAAATAATAAAAAAATTGATTACTATTACTTTGATTTTATTATTTACTATGTGATATTAAATCACAAAAGCAATTAATTTTCCCATCGACCATTTTAATGATAAAGAATTCATATGTCCCAATAAAAATTGGTATAAAGAATAAGATAACTGATAATATAATAAAATCATCCCAATAATAGTAATAATGAAATAACAAAAAATTTTATATAAAAATAATTACACAAAACAAATCTTGTATTATGTAAATAAAACATGAACTATGATACGATTGCAGAGATTGTTACATCCCAGTGAAATATAGAACACGGCATTTTTTATATTTATTAATATTTGTGAACTAAATATTATTTGTACTTTAAAGGGGACACTATGTTCAATGTCATACCTGATACACAACAATGGGTTTCTATTAAATCATACATTGCACACCAATAATATAATATTATTATTTTAAATGGTAATTAACTTCTAGCCATTGTAATAGAGGTAGTGAACATAACCATATTAAAAATTATTATACATGATTTTTAATTTTTTACATTTATCTAATAAAATTTAGAGGCTTAGAAATATGAATGAATCTAATTTTAAGTATAATTTATCTTAAAAGGTTGATTTACCGCCTTTTAATGGAGAAACCTTTTACATCTATTTTTGATCAATTTTATATTTTTTATTTGACAAAATAAAATTCTTCTTTATAATCAGGACATTAGAATTTACTTTGGGTAATATTTTGGTATTTTTTAGATAAAATTAATTTTCTGATGAATAGTGAAAAACACTGTATTTTAATTCAAAAATACCATTTAATATAATTTATTTATATGGATTTATTATCTTTTTAAATGGTTATAAAGTTTAATTAGATTTTATTGTTACCATTTATTTGAATTCTTCTCATTGGAAGAAATTTCAGTTTGCCATTGGGCATAAACAAGTGTAAATCTTTCGGAAAATATTGTTTCTTAAAAACACGCTATTCATTTTGACAATGGGAATTAATTTTAAATTAATCAATGAAACATCAATGTTTTAAATTTTTTAAATTAGACATCATCTTTGAATTCGGAATATCAAATATAGCTTAGTCTGAATTTTTTGTATTTTTCTGAAAAACATTAATTTTTTATGAATAGTGAAACCACTAAGTAGTAGTTAAAAAACAGACTTTATCTACTAAATTTAATTTTACTGCTTCGGTAAATTGAATTTTAAAAATCTAACATATATGTTTGTTATTAGTAAGTAAAATTATGTTCAATAAGATGACATGTTTTTCAGTGGATAGTAACTTTTGACATTTATTTACCGCGGTTAAAGGTAAATATGGAAATTCAAGGTAAAACAAATATAATAATAACACCAAATAACCATAACAATTGTCCTCACCTTATTCTATGAGTAATGTCTGACAATTTTCAGCCTTGGGTCGATTTTTGGACTCCATTGATCCACTTATGAATGATAGTGATACTTTATTTTAATTAACTTAATGTAAAGGCAATAATGACATAAACAAATATATTTAATTAACAAAATTTTTACATGGGGTTATATAAGTCATCCTTTAGAATATAAATAATCATTGGAAATCTAAAAATATTTACTACAACATGGTATTTTTAGTATAATTTTTAGAAATCATATAAATTAAATTATATATGACACAATAATGATGCAGTATTTAGGTCATTAATAAATGATTTAAATAAATAAGATTATAAATATTAAAATAATACCTAAAACATGTCTAATTCTTATAGGATTATTTTATTTCATCCATGAGTCATATTATCTTATACTTTAATGATTTATGGTCCTTTTGAAACCAAATATATGTTTACAATAAAATAATTGTTTCAAACTATCCTAAAGAGCCCCTCCCCCCTTATAAATGAACACCACTTCTAACCAATTACTCACACCTCTCAAGCATTTTGGATCATCCAAGATCTTAAAAATCATTCTCAATACATCCCTATACTATTCCTAGAATCCATACCTTAGGCATAAGTATTTTTTATAAGTCCTTTTAGTTAAAACCAAAGGATGTTACCCAATTCAAAGGTAACTGTTTTTCTTAAATTCTTATGTTTTATTTTGTTTTATTTTACTTCTCAAACCCCCTAAAATCATTTAATTCATTTATTTTATAAAAAACCTCATATACTCAATATTCTAGGATGTATTTGTGAATAGTATTCTAACAACACTTACACACACCTCCATCTTATGGGTGAAGAACAAATTGTTTCTATGGATGGAAATGTAACACCTCACGAAACAATGATTGTTTGATTATCTCCTAGCGCCTATCATGGTGGCCATTAAGATGGAACTGAATTTATATATGATATATATTATGTTTATTTTTACTTTATTATTCTGTAGTTTTCATTTATAGCATACCTGTTTGGTTTCTATTATGGGTAAACGTGATAATTTCATTTTATGAAGTGCATACTACTGCCCCTCAATGTGATATGACTCATTCATGACATGAGTGGGATGTATAAAGGATAGTGTTAATGATATAATATATTATTTTAAAATTTTATTATATTATACTTATGTATCATTATGTTTTAATTCCATTAGAATAAGAAATAATAATGAATGTAGCGTTCATGCGTATGTATGCCTTACCTTCTCCACGAACGGTGCATTTCATTTCTTATATCCAAATGTTATATACTATTATAAATAAATAGATATAATGTATATATATGATATTTATGAAATCTAAATCATGAATATAATTATTGTGATAATGGATGTTTGACCACATGTACAATTTTTAATTATAAGAAGCTAATGGTTGACTCAAGTATCAAATATCGACAAAACAACCATTAATTAACATAAATGATTATATAATTTTTATAACATGGTATTAATTGATATAAAATGAGTCATAAACTTGAAAAAGGTTCATTAATCAAGTATATATTAACTTTAGTTTATTATTCAGGAGATTAAAGAACCAACGGATCATGTTGGACACCGGGGTAAGGGATATCTTATCTCACTTTTAATTCGGTGAGATTTCCAATGTTTACCAGATATTCATTTCATACGGTGGGCTGTGTATTGAAAATTGATATATATTACCATTATTATTATTCCATTCATGGTATTATATGATTCATTTGTTGTTTATTAACTTATCTTTATACGACTCAGTTGATTACAATGTGGTAAAGGGTTTCATCTCAATTTTTATGCCTGTGAGATTCACGATATATTTGATACTATTTCATTTGTGTGGTGTATGTACTGCCAATGATTGTATGTTTTGTGTAATATAATTTAATTTATGAGTATTTACATATTCATTTTATTATCCTTCTTTCATGTGGCCTATGTTTTGTATGTTACCAAATCGGTAAAGGAACTTTCACCCTCCAATTTTTAAGACTTCTTTTTTATGAATTTTATTTTACATATTTATATGTTGGGATATGTTCTTATATATCCTTATTGATGTAAATTTTATATCCATGTGATGAGATACCCATTTTTATCTCATCAACTCATTTCTTGAATTTTAATGTGATGTCGTTAGGCTGTCGAATTTTTGCATGGGAACTTCCTAACCAAATTTCAATTCGTTGGGTTAAACTTGTACATCGTGAATATGTCGTACTAAGAATATGTTTTAATGACCTTTGATTGTTTTACACCTAATATCCACTTATATTGGGGGTATTTATATATTTTTCACACACAATTATGTAATTTATTTATCCTTCATTAGAGGATAATGTCTTTATAAGGTATTTCATCTCAATTTACATTTCCATTGAGACTTCATTTTGGTTATGCACCAATTCACTCTTATATGGTGTATATACTTTACATTTCCAATTTTTATCATGAATCCCTTTCTAATCATGATATTATAATTTCCTTATTAAATTTTATACCTCAATTATTTGAATTCAAGTGTCTCTCATTTTGTTAAAAACACTTTAAATAAAATATTGTTTTAATTGCTTTAGTAATTTATTATTATAAATATTTATCTTTAATGTACATTTTTTAAAAATGGGTTTGCATATTTATTTATATGGACATTAATGTTTTAAAATTATAATTACATTAAAATATTCAATTTGGTATGGAACACATTGATTCAGAAATATCTTTTTAAATTGTTTGTGAAAATTGATTATTTATTTCAATATCTTGAAATTACTCCTCGTGATTATAATTGAAATGTTATTAGTGAAATGTTTATATTTTAAATATTTTATGTGTTCTGATTGTACATGGACATGTGAAGGGTGGTTACCTAATAAACCATATGATGGGTGGTGTCGTGATAAACTAGGACGGGTGGTTACGTTATAACCACCAACACATTGGGTATGGAAGTCAACCGTATTTCTATTTCATTTAGTGAAATTAGTGGAAGTAGACTGTATGGTTATTCCACTTATGAATGTTTATGTCCAAAGTTACCTTTATATGTTATTTGATCTTTATATGGGTTTTATGGTAATCTTTTGGTTACAAAAGATAAATTAATGATATTTTATTCAATGAAGAGTATTTACAACATCATAAAGGTGAAATGTATGACTTATGATAAAGTATTCATGTTTTACTTATTGTTTTAAAAAACTAACAGTTTTCCTTCATTGTGCATCCCTTACTGAGCTTTTTATTCTCATCCCATGTTTTTGAAATGTTTTTCACCGCATATAAATTGGAATAGGGTCATGGATGGGATCAAAGAAAATTCAGGTTTTCTAAAACATTGAACTAGACATGACTCTTTATTTCAAAGACTTTTTATTTTATGGAAAATAAAGGAAACTGGGTAGATGTTTCTACATGTAATATTCAAGTTTTCATGTATATGTTATGACCTAACTCTCTAAAAATCTAAACCTAAAAAGATCCTTAATGTGAATTATTCGTTTATTTAATGATTATGAAATTTTAGTGGATGGCTGCTTATAGTTGGTATCCGAGGACGGTTTAGATAACTTTAGATGTAAGGGTGTTATATAAGCATATGTGACATAACCAAAATGGATAGAATATTAAAAATAGTTTTAGTTATTTTGAATGAGTTTAATATAACATGAATAATTATTTTCCCTTGTAAGATATTTTATGATGATTTTACCGATATACTCACATTGAACTTTTTGGTTTTAGTAAATGGATTGATCTATCAAGAATCAAAGTAATAGTGGATGTGAAGAAAACTGTGACGGTTTTAGGAACAAGAAACTAAATGAAATGAGAGCTGCATTAAGAAATATTGTGTTTATTCTCAAACAACTATCTAGTGTCATTATTGATAACCCGAACCTTGTCTATTTTTATAAGGCATCGTATATTCCGGAAACAAATCCATTTGGATGTTTACGTAATAATCATAAATGTAATATTGTTCAAAAACATATGTGTGAAAGATGTGTATAGAAACACCTAGGAAAATGCTTTAATGGAACACGAAGATGCTATAGATGTGGGAATGAATGTCATAAATCAAGAACATTCCATGGAAAAAGGAAGCATTCAGTTGACTCTAGGAAAGGGAACGAAGTTCTTTTTGAGGGATCAATTGAATGCTTTAAATGTGTTTCGCATTGTCATTATGCCAACAAATTTCTTAAGAAGAGGATTCGGGAATGGGATCCCTAGGAACATACAAATATATGATTACCAGTACCTAATGCCATTCAAATTAAGGATTATGAAACTAACAATGACCATTGAAAAGTATGGATTATGTCTTAACATATGTTTTGAAATTTTTGAATATTAGGATATGATTCATTATTTTGTGTATAGGAAAGAATTATTTTAGAATAAGTTGGTAAAAAATGGTTAATGGACGTGAAGACTGTGGAACGACTAAAGAAGTCAACATATAAGAGATTCAAGAGTTATGGTAGATTTTAAGATGATTATATACATAAAATTATTATGGCTCTTTTGATGATTGGATTATATTGGAATACTTTTTATAGAATGTGTAACCCAGAAGTTCTATATATATAAATGTTATTCAAGGACTAATTAAATTTTCTTTTGATGATTAATGTTTGAATTTTATTTTGGGAGAATCTATGTTTATATTATGAAAATATGGTGATTTGGGTTTTTTTATGGAAATGATTAACCTATCATAGAGAATCTGTGATTTGGATAATTATGATTCAGTATGAGACTTTAAGAGTATTCTATATTTTTGGAGTCAAATGTTATGATTTTTTGTGGATGACTGTAATTAAATACTTATGGAATTTGGGATTCAATCATAGACTATATTACTTTTAAAGAAGTTTATGGACATTAGTTTATTAAATGGTCTTTGTTGAACTTTGAGTTCTGTGTGACAAATTTTGGAGATTAAGATTAGTTTTTCTTTTTGTAAAATATGTTCCTTTTTGGGTATTATATAATCATTCACTAACCATTTTATTTTTATTTGATATCTAAATAAAAGGGGAATATATAGTTCTTTTTTGTGGATTTTGTGATTCTCTAGACAATGATTCTAATTTTTTTATGTGACCACGTCTTTTTGAATGCTCTTTGTTGGGAGAAAAGATTAGTTTTTGGTAGAATCATTTTAAAATTTGACACTCTACTTGAAGGTAAGTATATTTACTTATGTTATTATTCTATGTAGTAAATTAATTCTTCAAAATTTTGAAAATGAATGTAAAACAAAAACTGTGTTAGTATATGATTCCTACTAGGTAATCTAATTCCATTTAACACATTATAATTCTGTGATTTTCAAGTGGTTAACTTTCTCCTAATCATGTTTTCTGTCACTCTCCATTAGATCTTGACCGTTTTTTCTCTCTTACATATCAATTTTTTCCTTCATGTAAGCCTAGTATGTATTATCTCTGGTGACCTTTGTACTTCTCTTTCGTTCATTTAAAGTGATAGTTTTACGATCTCTTTTCCAATGTGGGACTTTTAAAGATGTTTTCACGCCCAATTTTAAAATTGCGAGGAAGGAATTCAAAAAATTGAGGAAGGATGTAACATCAAAGGAAAATAAGGAACAAGAAATTTTTAATATTTATTAATATTTTTTAATTCTACTTTAATGGGGATGCTATGTTCAATGGAGTACATGATATACAACAATTGGTTTCTTTGAAATCTTACATTGCACACTAATAATATAATAATATTATTTTAAATGGTATTTAACGCCTATCCATTGTATTGGAGAGAATGAACATAAATAACTAAAAAATGATTATACATTTGTGTTGAATTTTTTACTTTTATTCAATAAAATTTATAGGCTTACAAATGTGAATTATTCAAATTTTAATCATTGTTTACTTTAAAAGGTGGATTTACATCATTTTTATAGAGATCCATTTTTAAATATAGTTTTAGTCACTTTTATATGTTATATTAGACAAAATAAAATCCTCTTTTAGAATCAGGACAATAGAATTTACTTTGTGTAAAATTTTGGTATTTTTCTGATAAAATTCATTTTTTTGAAGAATAATGAAAAATATTGTATTTAAATTAAAAAATGCATTTTAATCTACTTTATTTATATGGATATATTATCTTTTTAAATTGTTTTAATGTGTAATTAGATTATATTTTTACCATTTAATCTAATTATGGTCATTGGAAGAAATTTAACTTCGAAATTTGCTATAAACTATTGTTGAACTTATGACAAATATTGATTCTTAAAAACAATGTATTTGTATTGAAAATGGGAATTAATTTTGAATTAATTAATGAAAATTATATTTTTTGAATTCTTTAAAATATAAATCATTTATTAATTCTGAATAATATATATAGATTTGGCTTATTTTTTGGCAATTTTTTTAAAAACATTTATTTTTGATGACTACTAAAACCACTAAGTAGTAGATAAAAAAATGACTTTTACATTATAATGAAATTTTATCACTTCTGTTAATGGAATTTAAAAAATCCGATATACATGGTTGTTATTATTATGTAAAATTTGGTTCAAAAATATTAAAATAATTTTTTGGTGAATTGTAACTTTTGACTTTTATTTACCGCGGTTAAAGGTAAATATGGTAATTCACGATAAAAATAATATATCATAATAATAGAAAATTATGAAAACACAAGTCCTAACCTTATTAGATTAGTAATAAAAAAATGGGCATCCTTGATTCTATTTTGGGACCCCATGAAGCCACATTGGAATGATAATGAGACTTTATTTTAATTAATTTAATGTTAAGGCAAAAATGACATAAACAAATATCTTTTAGTAAATCTCTCTTTACATGGGATTATATAAGTAATCTATTCGACTATAAATATTCATTGGAATGATAAAAAAATTTACTAGATCATGTTTTTCTATTATAATTTTCATACATCAAATAAATTAAATTTTATATGTCACAATAAGGATGAAATATTTACCTAATTAATAAATGCTTTAATTAAATAATATTATAAATATTAAAATAATATCCATAAACTGTCCAATTCATATTTGATGATTTTATTTCATCCATGAGTAATCATGTATTCGACATTAATTATTATAAGACCTTTTGAAACATAAGATTAGTGTATAATAAAATAATTGTTTCAAACTTTCCTAAAGAGCCCATCCTCCCCCTTATAAAAGGACACCATATCTAACCACTTCCTCGGAACTCTCAAGCCTTTTAGATCGGTAAACATCAAACCAATTATGCTCCCTATGTACCTATCATCTTCTTAGAATCCTTAAATTATACAGAAAGAACATTAAGAAGTATTTTTGGTTCAAACCAATGGAAGTTACCCAAATTAATGGTAATAGTTTCTCTTAAATTCTAATGTTTTATTTTGTTTTATTTTACATATCCAGCCCCTTAAACTCTATTTATTTTGATATTTTATAACAATAATAGTATCCTCAATATACTCAGATGTTTTTATGAGAAGTATTCATACTAATATTACACACACCTCGATCTAATGGGTGAAAAACATATTGTTTCTGTGGATGGAAAACTAACGCCTCATTAAATGATGATTATTAGAATTTCTTGTACCGCCTATCATGGTGTCCATTAAGATAGAACTGAATTTATATATGATATATAATATATTTATGTTCTGTTTATGCTTCTTTATTTTTCATTTATAGCATACCTTTAGGGTTTCTATTATGGGTAAACATGATAATTTAATATATGGATGTGCATACTACCACACCCTCAAAGTGATACAACTCATTCATGCCATACGTGGGACGTATAAAGAATACACTTAATGATATTATATAATATATTATAATGGAATTATAATATACCTATGTATTATTATGTTTTAATTCCAATAATATAAGAAATATAAATGAAATTATTGTTCATGCATACGTACGACTTACCATCTCCATAAACGGTGCATTTCATTTCTTATCTCCAAATGTTATTTACTATTATAAATACATTGATATAATGTATATATATGATATATATGGTTTCTAAATCATGAATATCATTCCTTACATAATGGATGTTTGACCTCATTAACAATTTGTAATTATAAGAAGTTCATTTTTGACTCAAGTACCATATATCATCAAACCAACCATTATTAACGTTAATGATTACATAATGTTTATAACATTGTAATAATTGATATAAAAAGAATGATAAACATGAAAAAGGTTCTTAATAAAGTAGAAATTAACATTATTTTATTATTCAGGATATTAATGAATGAATGGGACATGTCGGACAACAAGGTCAGGGATTTCTTATCTCACTTTTAATTCCGTGGGATTTCCATTATTCCCGATTTATTCATTTCATGGGGTGTATTGTGTAATTAAAATTGATATATATTATCATGATTATAATTGTATTCAAGGTATTATATGATTCAGTTTGTCGTTATTTACTTTTAGTTATATGACTCACCAGATTACAATGTTGTAAAGGGTTTCATCTCAGTTTTTATCCCTGTGAGATTCATTATATATTTGCTACTATTTCCTTTTGTGTGAGGTATGTACTTCCAATTATTTTAATCATTGTTTAATATACAATACTTTATGAGTATTTAAATCTTCATTTTATTATCCTTCTTTCATGTGGTGTATGTTTTGTATGTTACCAAATCGGTAAGGGAACCTTTCACCCTCGTCTTTTTAAAAGACTTCTTTTTGGTACGTCTTTTAATTTACATCTTATTACGTTGGGATATGTTCTTCTATATCCTTATTGTAGTGTATTTTATGTCCAAGTGATGAGATACCCTTTTTTATATCATCAACTAATTTTATAAATTTTAATGTGATGCGGTTAGGATGTCGAATTTTTGCAAGAGAACATCTAAACACATTTTCAATTCTTCCAGTTAAACGTGTACTTCTTGAATATGTCATCCTATGAATATGTGTGAATGAACTATGATTGTTTTACACTTAATATACACTTAGATTGGGTGTATATAGATTTTTCACACATAATTATGTAGTTGATTTATCCTTAATTTACGGATACTGTCTTTATAAGGGATTTCATCTCAATTTACATTTCCATTAAGACTTCATTGTTGGTATGGACCAATTCACTCTTATATGGTGTATATACTGTCCTTTGTAAAATTGTATCATGAATTCCTTTATTCTCATGATATTATAATTTTCTGATTAAATGTTATTCCTCAATTATTTGTATTCATGATTCCCTCATTTTGTTAAAAACTCTATAAGTAAAATATCCTTTTAAATGTTTTAATGATTTATTATTCTAAATATTTATCTTTTATTGTCCATGTTTTGAAAATGGTTTTAAGAATTTATTTATATGTACATTAATTTATTAAAATTATAATTCCATTAAATGCTTCAAATTAGTATGCTACACATTGATTAAAAAATCACTTTTTAAATGGTTTATGAAAATGGATTGATTATTTCAATATATTGAAATTACTTCTTGTGATTGGAAATGAAATTTTAATAGTGAAATGTTTATATTTGAAATATTTTATGTGTTATGATGGTACTTGGACATTTTACGGGTGGTTATGTGATAAACCATATAATGGGTGGTGCCCTAATAAATCTGGATGGTTGGTTACGTTATATCCTCTAATGCATTAGGTATCGAAGTCAGCTGTATGGCTATTTTATTAAGTGATATTTGTGGAAGTAGAACGTATGTTTATTCCACTTAATAATTTTATATCCCAAGTGACCTTTATAAGTTATGTGTTCTTTATGTGGGTTTTATGATAATATTTTGGTTACAAAAGGGTATGTAATGGCCTTTTATTCAATGAACAATATTTACTACTTCCCAAAGGTGTAAAGTATTACTTAGGATAATGTATTTATGGTTTAATTATTGTTTTAAAAAAATATTTTTTTTCCTTCTTTGTAAATCTCATACTGAGATTTTTATGCTCATCCCATGTTTTTTAAATATTTTTCATAGTATATAAAGTGGAATAGGGTTAAGGATGGGATCACGGAAAATTCATGGTGTCTAAAACATGGAACAAGAAATGAATCTTTTTTTCCGATTTTTTATTTTATGAACAAAATGAAAACTGGGTAGATGTTTCAACATGTAATATTAAGGATGTTAGTTATACGTTATGACCTAACTCTATAAAACTCTAAACCTAAATATCCACAATGTGAATAATTTATTAAATTCAAGATTATGAAATGTAAAAGGTCATATCATTATTGAGATTGTAATTCATATGTGCTTATGAGTGACATTTCCATTTTGTAATGATCATATTGGAATGGTGTAAATTTAATATGAATCATTCTAGAATTATCATTATATAATAATTAACATATCCAGCTATGAGTGGAGGTGATCTAAAACAAATTATATCGGTTTACATACTGATAGTCCTACATACATATGATCAAAAGTTTTGTTTGTCATCGAAGGGAGTATTATACTATTATATTTCATTCCCATATAATATTAAAAAAAACATAATTATAGTGAATATTTAGTGGCTATTATAAAGCTTTGTTTAAATAGATTTTATAGGGGTGGATTAACAAATTAAATAAAATGATTAGTTAATAACATTACCTATTTTTAGTAAACAACTTTAGGTCTGCCCCATTTTATATTATCGAATATCATTATGATCAAAACAAGGATTATTATATGAGTAATGGTATATACTAGAATTAATTTTTCTACCCTGTAATAATAAGTGGGGTTTTTAGGTATTAATGTTTGAGGATATTGGGTGGCCTATTATAAGTGGGGAGTAGTGAGATTCTTGTAAGTACCCTAACATATTAAACAATGAGAAGTAAATCTTTCCCAATGTTCCTAAATTTTAGTCAATTAATTTATATTAGGGATGATATATTGTAAAATAACATACGAAAAAATGGAATACAATTTCCTTAACATTTTGGATTCTCTACTTGTAATATTTTAATTTTCAGAAGGGTAACAAGTATTTTTTATCTTTTTGATTTTCAAATAGGACTCTAAATAAATTTATATATATTATATAATTTCTAAAAAGTGTATATAAATATTTAATCCAATTTATTAAATAATAATCATATATTTTTTGAAAAAAAATTAGTTACACATATAATGGAATGCAGAAAACATTATTTTACCCATTAACATTGTAACAATGTCATATTTACTATTTATCGGTCAATATATTATTATAGAAAAATCACGGGTAAACGAATAGATGATTATTTTTATTTTAAAATATATATAAGTTAATTTTAAAAGGGTATTTTTTAAAAATATTAATCTATTCAATATAATATTATTTATTATAAAAACACTAACACAAATTTTAACTATACTAATTTAATTTGACTTCAAAATGCCTGATTATAATGTTTAACTTAAATATATGATTTCAAACCTATTAATAATTTTATATTCATATAAAAAATCATGAAATACATTAATAAATTAAATTTATATAGTTTTTTTTTCTTTATTTTAATAATTTAGTTTTTATAAAATAAAAAATTACTATATTACTGATACATAAGAGATAAATGTAATCCTATAATTACTAAATAATAAAAATAAATAAGAAAAATGGAATTAATTTAATTATGATCAATATTATGTCCAATATTCATTGAATGCATAATTTTTTCTTAGTTGATCACCAGACTGAACATTAAAATCTGAATGGTGGCATTTTGTCTTTTCTTTACGTAATGTGATAAAATTTTCAAATTCATGGATAAAATTTCAAAAAGCACATATAAATGATAATAATGTAATATTAGAACATATATGGCCATAAAATAGGTATTGGAAAATGTATTCAGTGATGTTATACATTATCATTTTAGTTAAACCCTAGGAAAACTGATTTTAATATTAACTGGAGTAAAATATTATTAATGTTTTAAATATTTGTTATTTAATTCATTTACTAATTAGATAATATAAATTATGATTATTCGAAATATTTAATACCTTTTGAAAAATAAAATTTATATATTTGGATGAATTATATATAAATGTAATCTCATAAGAGTGTCATAAAACACGTGTTTTCAAGAAATTCATATTTCTCAAAAAATGTGATCTTATAGTAACTAATTAACAATAATTATTGATTAAATAAATTTAATTTAATTTTTAGAGTAAAATATTATATAAATTAAATTTAAATAATTTCTCATAAAGGATTTTTTAAATTATTAATAGTGGAGAAATAATATCCAATTTTAATTAGTTTTCCAAAAAATGTGTTTCAAAGGGTGAAAAACATATACAAAAATAAATTATAATAAGTATTTCAATGAAATTAATTTGATGTAATATAACTAACAAATAAATATTTTACATTGACATCATATTGAATAATAAATGTAATTTTAATTTCTTAATTAATTATTATTAAAGGATAATTCGTTAATTTTTTTTTAAATTTTTTACTATTCAATTAAAAAACTAAATCTTCTGAAAATGTCCCATAAAATTTCACAATAAGATATTTTTGTAATTATAACTAAAAAATGAGGTTAATTTTATAAAATATAATTTCTAAAAAGTGAAAAAATTTATAATAATATTTTTTAAAAAGAAAATATATATTTTTGGATGTAAATGTATTTTTTACAAACTAAAGTATCGTTTTCAAATTACAGTACATTTTTAATAAAAATTTGTAAGTAATATATAATTGATTCATAAATTTTTTAATATTTCATAAATTCATTAATGTTATTTGGACCCTCTATTTTAACAACAATGTTTTAAAAAATAACAATTAAATAATAATATTTTTATAGTTTGCTTCAGTTTGTTGAAACTGGTTGTTACGTGTTAAACCAGATATCATTAAAATTTAAAATATTTATAGATAAATATATATTTAAAATTCATGGTTAACATCATACCTTGTTAATTACATTTTTCCGTTTTTATTTGATTTCTTTCTCCATATATAAGGGTTTTGAAATTGAGAATTACTTTGTGGAAAATGATCATAATTAAAGGGGTTAATAAATGACCTTCTTAAAAGGACAGAATGAAGAAAATTGAAGGAAATAACATGACTAGGTTTCCACATCGGAGAAAATTAGTGGGAATTAATTTTTTTTTGATAATAATATCTATTTAAGAAAAAATGTTATATATTTTTTATAAGTGAGGTGAAAATCGATTTATTGAGAAAGAATAACATTTTTATTAAAAGATTTCTCTTTAATGATGACATAACCCTTTAACTTATTAAATAATAACATAAGGATACATACTTAATCTATGATTATTATTTCAATTTTTATACATATTTCATCACAATATCATATGTTTCCCAAAATGATGAGTATCAAAGGTGATTTTTTATAAATAATCCAAAAAAATTAACTTCTAAAAGATCATATGTCTCCACAAAATGAAATCATGATATTCCTTATATCTATATATATTAATATAAATAAAAAAATTTATCATATGGTTAGATAATACCTAGAATTAATAGTATAATATTAATATAAAAAATTCAATAATAAAAACAAAAATTTATATTAGATTCGTCGATAAATATGTAGCCATATATCCCATAGGGCCTCACTAACCTCATATTAAAATAAGTTTTTAAAATAAATTGTCATATCATACCCTTGAAAATATACCTCCTAAATAATAATAGAACACCTAAATATTAATAAAATACAATATAAATAATGTTTATATATATCTATATATATTACACCAATAAAATATTTATCAAAATATCATTAAGAACCTCAAAATCCTAAAACATTAAAAAATTGATAAAAAATTATGAATAAAAAAATCAACTAAAAATTAATTCTCCAAATAATTTATGTAATGTAAATTATAACATACTATAATATCACAGAGTCTTATGGTAGAGTTTGCAACCATATCACTAATGAGTATTGATTCAAGCCCCATGACCCTTCTGGGAATAATGTGTGGTCTCCTATCATTTTGGTTGAACATTTCCGTACTTATAATTACTATAATGTAGGAATAAATATTTATAACATCCTAAAAATAATAGTAATCATTAAATTAGATTTCAACAAATATGTTATTATATAAAACTTTTTTTACCAAATAATCAAATAAACATGAAATAAAATTTTTACCATAACATTAATTATAATATAATATATAATGGTAACAAATAATATTAAATATATTTCCATAAAATAATAGTAATTCTCACATGAATTTAATTCTTCTAATTATTATATTATAATCAAAGATTTTTTAACAATAAATTTATAAAAAAATTCAATTAATTATTATAGTCTTATGTAACATAAAACCCCAAAAGGGGTATTTATAAATTTAAACATATGGTCAACATTAGAAATAGAAAACCATGGATCATTAGGATTGAACTAATCCATTAAGTATGATCATAAATTCAATTCTATCATGATCTTTGGAAATTATTATATGAATTTCCAAATCATTTTTCCAATGAGTATCAAACTAGGTTCACAATAAGGCCCATTGTTGTGTACCAGGTAAAACTCTAGTCAATCCTGACACAACTTTTCCAAATATATTACCCATAGGTATATATTTTACTGAATAATTTCACTTGTATTATCAAGAAATGGATTTAACTTCTTTGAAACTACTCTCTTTACACTTCACAAAAATTTCATGATATTTATCTATATATAAAATAATCCTTATACCAATCCTTATAATTATATATCGAGTGGTCAAAAAATGTTTCATATCATTTATAGAAATATTTATCAAAATGTATTCTCTAATACTATCTATTATGACAATTTCATTGGACACATATTATTACATGATTACTTAATATGAATATTTATTAATAAAACAGAAGGATCTCAAAATCATAGAGTCTTTGGAAGACTATGTTAGTAATACATGAAATGAAAATAAGACATGTCATACATATTTTATTTTTTATATTATATATCCAAAAATCCATTTTGGAATCGAAACATTCAATTTATAGTGTGGGAAATACAAAAAATAATGGGGTGAACTAAAAGTCTATGTAATGAAATAAACATGAAAAGAAAGTATAACATGTGAGTCAATGGTATAAAATCATTTCATAAAGGATAATGAACATGAGTTATCACATGGAATTATATTGAAAACAACATGCAAAACAAAAATAATGAAAACAGAAAAAATTTCATAGAAATAAGAAACATCACATAATCATATATCAAGTAATACTACCAATATAACATCACATTTTGGATTATGTTCTATAATGTAGTAAGTTCACTCTCAATTCTCATATATCAGTTCTCCTATGACAAAAACATTACCCAATTCATTGGAGGGTTATATAATCATTCTAAAACTAATCACATTAATTTTATGTACTTGACTATGTGTTCCACATAAGCATTTCAATAATAAGGAATAAATATTATAATTCCATGTATAATGAGATGAGTATCATAATATTGTCTCACAACATATACAAAATAGATCCTTAAAAGAAGATTTTATATAAATTCACATATATCAGGTATTTCCACATAAAATGATGTGAAAATAATTTATGTATACATTTTATAGAAATATATAGATAATTTAGAATCATTATTTAACATTAAAGGTTTTTGGGTTAATGTGTATAAATAATTTGTAATCCATTCTAGAAAAAAATAGCCGTTTCACATTGAAAATTATATTTGGGAAACTAAATGTTTTTAAAATATATTAATGAAACCAATTTATTTAAAATGAACCATGGAATACTATAATGCATGATAGTAATATTTTAGTGTTCATGACTGTGTTTAATCCCTATACATGATGATTATATTGAAATAATAATTCCTTTGAAATTTATATAAATAAATATCATATTCACATTTCTGGATAACGATTGGAATATTACTTTAAATTTATTAACAAGACAATAATGTTTAAATATTAATTACATAAATCATAGATATATTTTATATCATTTATTATAACATTCTAATGATAATATATACATGAAATATAATGCGTTTTCATCTCAAAATAGAAATTAGGTTGGATTTCCTTAAATTTATCAATTATCTTAAGGAATGAAGATATAGAATTTTTCTATTTCTTGAAAATTTCTTGAATAACTAGAGATTATTAAATTGAAATTATTTTACTAGTTAATTATGAGATTATTTCATATTATATAAATTTAGGAATAAAAATTCCAAAAATAAATGAGACAAATACCCAAAACCTTACCACATTGATAAAACATGAGTCATAACTCCAATGGTTGTAATTAATAAAATATTGTAAAAAAGTTCATGATGGATTCCCCATCGATGATATATTCTGTAAAGGATTAGTATATGCACCATTTTAAAAAATTATTTATATTAAAGAGCATGTGTCTCAGAGAAGATGTTTTGAGATGAATCTTTTAGAATTCACATATCAATTATGTGAAAGGTAATATATAATGGGATTATTTTAAACAAATAAATATCCACAAAATTATTAATGAAAATAAAACATGAACTAATAAAATATCATTTGACACATACTTTTTTCATAGTATAAGCATCAAATTAGACAAATATCCCAATAAATGATAATTTAATAAAGAAACCCCTTACATGGACCCCAAATTGTTATATGCATTACTTATATTTTTGAATAAAAATCATCTATTGATTTTTTCATTATTAAGATCCTTATATTAACTTCATTATTCATTTAATTTAATTTTTTAATATGCTATATTAAATTACATAACTAATCGATTCTCATATTAAATATTTTTCAGATAAATGTCACCTATACCAAAATAAAGTTAGTATGTTGATTAATGTCAAGTGTATTATTATAAATTAATATAAATAATTTAAATCACGAATCAAGTATCATTTTTATACAAGTATTATTCTTTTATGACATACCATTTAATATAATTATGAAACAATAACCATGCTTCAATCATAAAGATGGTTAGACATATATACACATGAGTAAAAATTCAATTTGTTATTGATCATTATTGAATGATGGATAGTGTTATTTTATCTTTCAATAATTATAATTAAACAATATATATTTAATTATCTATTCAAAAAACAATATACATACCATCGTTTTAGTTTTGTAAAAAACAAATCACATTATATTGTAAGGAGATAGTAAATCATACACATGATCAACATCATAATTTATTCATTTATTTGTAAGCTAATAAATTATATTATATTTTTATTATATATAATAATTATTTTTAAACTATTATAAAATATAAAAATCAATATAATCCTCATTAAGTTTCATGTAATGATTATGTAAAAAATGAATCACATAATTTTGGGAGGTGGTAGTATGCTATAAACAAAAGTGATGTTATTGTATTCCCTTTAGAATGGAAATTTTGAGGGTATATGTTATATTAATTGCATAAGTATACTAATTTAATATATATCATAATTAATTAATATATATCAATATTTCTATCACTGATATGCGGTTATGGGAAACAAATTATGTAATTTATTGAGGCGGGAGTCCACCATACACACAATAAACTATTTTTTTCCCATTTGAGGGAGGAGGGGATGTTTTTTTGTTAATTCCAATAAAATAAAAAAAATCCCAGTGTAGGGATGAAAATAATTTTATAATATCATAATTTAATAATATTATTTCAAAGATGGTGAAGATGAAATAAAAAAATACCTACTTATCAATGTAAAATCTTTTTCAAGAAACTACTTTATGTTTTCACCATAATAGTTCCATAGATGGATTTCTGATCAAAAATATTTTTTTTAAGATGTGGGTATGGATGTATTAACTTGAGTATAAAAACAATTTTATAAAATAATCATTTATATAGGTCTGAAATATATAGGATAATCGTGGATTTTTTTATTTGGGGATTAGTGGAATTATTTTAACTACCAAAATGTATTCAATAATGGGAAATCAATCTCATCCCTTATTCCCAAAAAAAATTAATGGTGTGTGTATGTGATATTTTCTATCAACAAATTAACATAAAACACACATGTTTTAGTTATGGTATTTATTAAATTTTATGTTTCTTTACATGATCAATTATCTGTTTTACAACGACAATGATAATTTTTAACTACAAAATTTTTTAATTAAGAATAGTTATACTTTTATCCATGTCAGGTAATATATACCCATTGATTCAACAATTCATATTTTTATAAATGGATAAATTTTATTGCAATCTCTGGAATTTCAAAAAACAATTTTTTACCCTATTATCATGGTAACAATATTTTTGTAACTATTTTTGGGCTAGTATAATTTTTTTAAAGGATTATTGTTCCATTAATTGACCAAAATTGATATTATTAAACATAAAAAAGGTAAATCATATTGTATAAGATTTATTTTAAATTATAAACATATAAAAAATACATTTAAATAGTATTAATGAATGGTTTGTCATTTACATTATTTAATTTAATAATAATAACTGACATTTTTTCAAAAAAATGAATTTATAAATATTCATAAAGAAATAAATATTCATTGAAAAATAAGAATATTATATACTAATGTAACATATATATTATAATTTCAAAAATTATGTTCATTTTATAGAATGATATTTCTACATGTTTGAAAAAATAATTCTAATATCTTTCCTCAACAGTAATCAAAGATATTTTTAATGGAAATGATTGTTATATAGTATAAAATATCATTATTAATGTTGAGATCATATTTCTTAATAATATTCAAATAAATTAATATTGAGTGCTAAATATATATATATATATATATTATAATTTACTTAATAAAATAAATACCCACTAATATAATGGCTACGTTATATTGGTTCCATTTAAATAATTATTTCCTTATATTATATCTAGGTTCAATTAAAATAGCTGTTGTGTGTAAACAAATATATATAATAAATCAAAATTATTCCAGACAAATATATTATAAATTATCATGGTCTTTCAAAATAGAACGCTATAATCGATGTAATTTCAAAAAGGGAATGTAAAAAAATTCACCTGTATTTTTCATTTGACTTTCTATAAGTGGATGAAAATAATTGATCATAATAATATTCTTTTACAATATGAATAGGAAATAACAAAGAAATATAAAGGATGATATTTTTGAGCCCAATTGATTATCCTTTTCAATGTTATCATAATAAATGTTCGGTGATTAACGATGAATTGGTGATTCTGAGCTAACTATTATGGATTAGTTTTATTTAATTAGATGTCATTATAAACAAATTCTTCTTGAATATATAAATATTTATATTCATATAATCAATAAAATTCATGATAAGATTTGATGAATGAAGGATCCATCTTTTGTTAATGTTTTTATACGGTATTCCCTTGTGAATTGAGAATGAGGATTCTTCGAAGGTCCTCTTTGATTTGTAGTTAATTTAGTGAATTAAGATAAGGTATATTTGGAATTACCTTATATAGATAAAGTATAGATGTATTTTTATAGGTTTTGAAAGGGGAAATATCAATTTAAAAAACATTTATAATGTTAAGGTAATGTGTAAATGTACTCAGAGAAAACATTGTAAACGTGATGTGTAAATGAAATTATATACATTTAGGTATAATCAAACAAAAAATTTTTAGTGAGTTAAACTCCAAAAGGGTAGTAATAAGATCAAATTCACTACATCTATGATTTTTTGGAAAATTATTAAATTTCATGCTAGATTCATAATGGTCAAAATAAATTCCAATTAACCATGTTTGGGTATTATAAATATTCTTAATGGTCATGATGATGTCTAAAAGGTTGTGTAAGGGTGTCCATTTTCAGTTATAAATGTAACATGAGTCATTTATAATGGAAAAAATCTACTGTATAAATGATTAAACCTAAACATCTTTATATTATAACATATACAAAGGTTATTATAAGGAATGGAACCTTTTCTGTGAAAATTAAGTAGTTGTTGTAAGGGTAGCTTCTGGATTATCTAAACTTACAATTGAGATGTGATTTTCTACAAAAAGAATAAATGGGTTGTACATTCTTCTTGGGAAACCATTCCAAATGAGAAATATTAAATTAATGATTATATGTGGTGTAAAATAGATTATCATATTTTTAAAGGGAAAAAGGGATGAGTTGGTTAGAATTTTAATGACACAAAATAAAATTCCCATTTATTCTTTAGAATTGATTTATGGTGTGAGTACACAAATTTTAGTATATGATCCACCATTTTGATATGTCTGCTAATTAAATAATTAGGAGTAAAAAAATATTGACAGATTTTATATAATTACCTGATTTTTCTATTTACTATCCATAGAGAATGGATACAATGGGTATATTAATTACACATGTATAACTTATAAATACATGATCCTTTTAAGAATTTATGAATTAATGAATATGATTCACAAAAAAATGAATGCTTGTAATAGTAAAGTTGTGTTCCTATTATGAATGATTGAGTTCACGATGACATAATTAGAATAAGAATATTTATTATGAATGAAAAGAATATTAAGGATACCTTAATTCCGTTCATATTAAATAATTGGTATTAATCATGAAATAATACCCATGAAAATGAGGAATTTTTTATATCAGCACTATGATATTGGTATATTCATTAAATTATGTATATTTTAATATATTGATGACAGTTATTATATAATTAATGAATAATAATCCTGAGATATTATGTGTAAAATAATTTATAGAATTTTTGTGACGTTAATTCAAGTATAATTTTGAAAATTTTAATAGAATGAATCACTATTTCATTGTTATATATTATTTTGAAGATGAAATTATATAGGCGAATATGGATGAAAAGATAGTGTGATGAAAAAACTAATACTTATATTATTGTTATCATATTAATATATATTTCATTTTTTAATGAATGGGTTGTTTAACTTATTTAGACACATTGATCACAATATAAACGATTATGATGAGACATTTCATTACATATAGTACGACGAAAGCTAAATAGAATCCAGATCATTAAATAACATGAATTATTTTTAAGACCTAAATCGTTACACTCCAAAACTGAAAAACTTAAGAGGTGAAAATGAAACATTTACCCATTATTCTCATGGAGGAAGATGTTGATTTACTTGACTGAATAACATTATATGGGTAGATCAATTCAAATAACATGAATAATAAATTCCGTTACTATGGAAGTATAAGAATTAACTGAGTTGGGGATTGAAGTAGGAGATGTCCGTTAGTTATTTCTATAAGAATGCGAATTATTTTAGTTTTTTATAGATGTTCTATAAGAATATATTAGTACTCTATATTCGAAATAATCCTTAAATTGTTTCTAGAACTGGATGTAACAGCATGATAGATTGTAATGAATTTTTAACTGGAGGTAATAACATGTTCTGGAAAGGAGCGCCCTTTTTTCATAACCATATAAATAAAATATGTTTCTCTCTATCCATTTTTGAAAGTTCACATATTCTGATATTGACAGATAACATTCTGTTAATTAATAATCATCACATTTTTGATATGATGAATTTTAATGAAAATTAATTTGTAATAAGAGTCCTCTGATTAACCCCCCCCCCTCTAGAGGTCTATCATACAAAGGGAGCTATATTTTTTTGTCACATATTGACCACTATGATCTAACTTAATGAACTCTAAAATACATGGACTTGTATAACATCATATACATATACCCTACCAATCAAGGTGAGGGACCATCACTACAACACTCTATGTTTAGGATGTAAATAAAATATAATGACAATCATTGTTGACATTTTCAAATATTATTACTCATCTAGACAAATACTTATCCCAACCACACTACCTATTATAGGGTGAGAAATGCATCTCACCCACACCTTATATAGATGTAAATAAATTTAAAAAATGTCACTCCATTCAATTCCATCTATCACAGCTCACTAATACCCCTATAGTCCATTAAATATCCTATAATGTTTTAGGTAACAACCTATAATCCCTATTCTAATAATAACATTCCATTGTTACATAACAACAACTAAAGTTGTCTTTTGGAATCCCAATATCCTTTATGGAATATAAAATTTATTAATACCATAATATAAATATCCAATACCATGTAGTATATTTATTAGAATACACTATTAAACTATAGTAAATCCTTGAAGGCTATCCCTCTAGTTTTCCAATACCATATAATGTTCAAATCTAGCTCCATTGGTACCATTCTCTAGTGAGTTACCATACCATCTTCCAATGAACATCAAAAATCTATATGGGAAATTTTATTACCCTCTCCCAAAACCTAACTTCATGTAACATCCCAGGTAAATAAAGAATAAAGTAATTTCATATTTATTAATATTTACGAATTAAATATTAATTTTAATTAAAAGGGGTTTCTACATTCGATAGCGTACTCGGTACGCAACGATGAGTTTCTTTGAAAACTTATGTTGCACACAAGTAATAAAATAATATTATTTTAAATGTTAGTTAACGAGTAGCCGTTGTACTAGTGGGAATGGATAGAAATAACTAAAATATGATTATATATGTTTTTAAATGTTTTTACATTTACCCAATAAAAGATAAAGGCTTAAAATACGGAAAGAGTTCAATTTTAGGCATTTATACCCTAATTTTCACGAAAGGTCCACTTATCACCTTTTGACGGAGAACCATCATTAAATATAGTTTTGATCGATCTTATAAATTCTATTGTACCAAATATAACTCTTCTTTAGAATCGGGACATCAAAATTTACTTTGTGTAAATTTTTGGTACCTTTCTGATAAAGTTAATTTTTTTAATGAATCGTTTAAAATGTTGTATTTTAATTCAAAACCTCTTTTTAATATAATTTATTTATATGATTAGATTATCTTTTGAATTGGTTTTAAAGTGAAATTAGAAAATATTTTTACCATTAAATCCAATAGTGGTCATTGGAATTAATTTCACTTTGAAATCGGACTTAAACTAGTGTCAATCTTTTGATACTTATTGTTTCACAAAAACACGCTATTTGTCATGACAGCGGGAATTAATTATTAAATTAATTAATGCTAATTATATGATTTGAATTTTTTAAAATAGTCTTCATTTTTGAATTTGGAATATCAAATATAGCTTAGGGTGAATTTTTGGTAATTTTCTGAAAAACTTCAATTTTTGATGAATAGTGAAACCACTAAGTGGTAATCAAGCAAACTGATTTTTCAGTTAAATGAAAGTTTACCACTAATGTGTATTGAATTTTGAAAATCCTACATACATGGTTGTAATTAAGAAGTAAAATGTGGTTCAATGGGATTAAAATAATTTTTTGGTGAATAGTAACTTATTAAGTTTTTAATCGCGATTAGAGGTAATTAGGGTAGTTTAAGGTATAAATAATGCTTTAATAAAATAAAATGACCTAGACAAATGTCCCAACCTTATTGGTTGTGTCATGGCCGACCAAGACAAGCCATGGGTAAAATTGGGGACCCCATGGAGACACTTTGGTTTGGAAATGACATAAATAACTTTTTATTTAATGTTAAAATTAAATTGACACAAACATGAGTTGTTTTTCTAAAACAATTTTTAAGTAGGGTTAAAAAGGTCCAAATTTTGATTATAAATAGTAATTGGAAAGCTAACATAATTTCCTACATCATAGTATTTTTTTTATAATTTTTATACATTAAATAAATTAAATTATATATGACATAATAATGATGCAGCGATGACATCATTATTTGATGATTTAAATAAAATGGAAAGATAATGAAAAATATAAAACCTACACATGGCCAAAACCAATTGGATGAGTGGATTTAGAACCCGTATCACCTTATCCACGAATTATATCAATGTGGGTCCTTTTAAAACCGAAACACATTTTCAAATAAAGTAATATTTCTTTACTTTCTAAAAGTGCCCCTCCTCTCCTCTTATAAAAGGCCCCCACCTCTACCTCATTTCACACACTTCTCAAGCCTTTGGCTCGGCCAACCCCTGCCCAATTACTCTCTCCACGTCCCTCTCCTCATCCTAGAGGATTCACTTTGGGCAGAATCCTTTCAAAGGAAGCCTTTAGGCTCAAATCAAAAGGGAGTTACACTTTTAAAGGTAATTCATTCTCTCTTGTTCATTTGTTTTATTTTTCTTCTCCAACCCTCTAAACTCTTTTTATTTACTTCTTTTGTAACAAAACCAGTATCTTCAATATACTAGGATGTTGTTATAATATTTATTTGAGCTACACTCTCACACAAATACATCAAATGGTTAAAGAACATACGGTTTCCGTGGATGGCGAAATTCTGCCTCCCGAAACGATGATTGTTCAATACTCATTTAACACCTTCAAGGGTGGCCATTATGATGTCACTATTTTTATATATGATATATAATATTTTTATGTTTTCTTTAAGCTTCTGTATTTTTCATTTTTGGCATACCTTTATGGTTTCCATTATGGTTAAACACGATATCTTCATTTAAGGAAGTGCGGACTACCGCCCCCTAAAAGTGATGTGATCCGTTAATGCCATCTGTGGGACGTGTAAAGGATGGATTTAAAGTTATTATATATGATGTTATACTGGAATTATAATATACCTCTATATCATTATTATTTCTTTCCATTAAAGTATGAGATAGAAATGAAAGTAGCGTTCATGCGTACGTACGGCTTACCGTCTCCATGAACGGTGCATTTCATTTCTTATCCCCAAATGTAATGTACTATTAAAATTACATGTATATAATGTATATATATAATTAAAGATATATCGAAATGATGAATATAATTCTGGAATTAAAATATACATACCTTTCATTTAGTTTTAATTCCACTAATATGACAAAGAAATGAAAGTAGCGTTCATGCGTACGTACGGCTTACCGTCTCCATTAACGGTGCATTTCATTTCGTACCTCTAAATGATTATGTAATATTATAAATACATGTATATTCTGGATATATATGATATATATGATATCCAAATCAGGAATTTCATTCTGGATATAGAGAAATTTTGACCACACGAACAACATGTAATTGTAAGAAGTCAACTTTCGACTTAAGAACCAAATATTGACAAAACAAACATTATTAACTTAAATGGTTACATAATGTTTATAACATGGAAATAAGTGATATAAAAGGAATAATGAACTTTAAAAAGGTTCTTAATCAAGTATAAATCAACTCAAGTTTATTATTTAGGACGTTAAATAACGATCGAGTCAAGTCGGACCCGAGGTAAGGGACTTCGTCTCAATCTCCTTTCATTGAGGCATATTTCGTTTTATACACAACTTTCTTTTATACGGTGTATAAACTCCTTTGAGTTTTACTTTTATACAAAAGGAATATTTTTCTACGAAGAATTTTACTAAACGACAAAAAGGAATGTTTTTTTAACGTACGCGGTGACAACGACTTTTTCCGCCGCCGCGAGTATTATTTGGTCTTTGGCTTCCTCAACAAGCCGCAATATTTTTAAAATAAAATAAATACCATATACTCTTTTATGTATTTTGGTATTGAAAATGGTTTTGATAAAGGATTCTATTATGTCAATATATTTATGATATATTGTGATTGAAATGTGGAAATTTTATCTTTCCTTTATATTGGTTTTATGTTTTATGATTTTATATTGGTACTTGAACATTTTAACGGGTGGTTACGTTATAAACCATATGATAGGTGGTGCCGTGAATACCAGGACAGGTGGTTACGTTATAACCTCCAATGCATTGGGTATGGAAGTCGGCCGTATGGCTATTCCATTAAGTATGTATAGAAATTGGCCGTATGGCTATTCCATTAAGTGATATGTGTGGAAGTCAACCGTATGGTTATTCCACTTAAGTATGTTTATGTCCCAAGTTACCTTTATATATTCTATGTGTTCTTTATATGGGTTTTATGGTAATCTTTTGGTTACAAAAAGGTAAGTAATGATACTTTATTCAGTGAAGATTTTTTTTACTACTTCATGAAGGTGAATTTATTACTTTGATATAGTATGCATGGTTTACTTGATGTTTGAAAAACTAACAGTTTTCATTCGTTTTGTATCCCTTACTGAGCTTTTTATGCTCACCCCAAGTTTTTCGAAATGTTTTTCACAGGACTTAAAGTGGAACAAGGTCAAGGATGGGATCAAGGGAATGTCACGCTATATAAAACATGGAACTAGACATGTTTCTTTTTAAGAGTTTTTTTTATTATGGAAACTTAGTATAAGTGACTACTTTGTAATATTTTGAGATGTAATAGTTATGTTCTAATTCTCTAAAACTCTAAACCTGAAAAGATCCTCAACGTGAATTATTCTTTTAATTCAATATTAAGTAAGGTTTAAGGCTGGGGCCTTATACTTCAGATAAATTATATTCCCTATGTCCTAGAATGGTTAATATCATCTTTTATATTAACCCTCTCCCCTCACCTGAATAGTTATCATATTTTTATGTAATTTTGAAATCCTCTCAAATAAAAAAACCAAGGATGATATCATTTATACCATTAATCTAGGAATAATGGATTAGTATCCCTTCAACAATCTACGTTTGGTTACCCTCATTTAGTGATCATTAATCTCTCTATATATGACCTTGAAAGGGAAATTTTTTCTATTCTAGGAACTACACCCCCAAAGAGATATTCCCTGTAAAATGATCATAAAACCTGACCCATATACATGTTATTGGAGTTAATATTCTCATTATTAACCTATGTCTATTTCAGTCTTCAAATTTCACATATATAGTTATAGGTTTTTGAAGAAAATCAAATGGTATAATAAATCAATGAACATACATATACAGAGAAATTTGTCTACTCAAGGGACTTCCAACCTCGAAGAAATATTTTTCATTAATAAACCATGATCCTTATTGTCATCCATGCACGGACCAAGCATCCTTCCAGCACTGGATCTTGTATATGAATACATAACAATAAGTAATTAATTATCCAAAACTATAAATGAGAATGATAACTACATTTACAAGGTGTAATTGAAAAAAATATAAAAAATAGACCTCCTATGTTTGGTGATTCCATAACCGACATTCCAATATCCGATGACAGGATCATAGACCACAAATGAAAAAACCCTAGGATTTGAAAAATAATTTTTCACCAATGCCATGATCATTTGAAGAAACATATGTAAAATATACTAGGAGAAAAAACATGAAGGAATTGGTGAATAATGGTTAGGATAAACGGTCAATCAACTCCCATAATATACCATTACATGAAAGCCCATAATATCTTAACGATTGTACTATATTTTGATAGAATCATATTCAATGTCCAAAACAGATGCATAAACATTAATAAAATAAGCACCTAGGGAGGATATAAAGGAGGAAATGTAGGAATTATTCTTTCTCTATTCTATAAATTATTTCCATATAAAACAACAAACAATGTGTTCCCTAATGGAATTCCATGTAGTGGATGAATGGGGGAGAAGTAATCCCATAATCCCCCTCCCATGTTAAACAAGTGTAGTGTAACTAGAGACTGATGATTAAATGAACAGTTTAAGCCTAATAAAAACAAATCTGGGAATCTAATGTTTTTTTACTATGGTGGTGATGGTGAAACATCTATCTTATTGTGTTTTTATATGGCATGATTAATTGTTTAATGAGATAATATTTATACCATATAATCTTCTATGGTATAAAAAAGTTATAATGGAAAATGAATCTACTTAGAAGTTATTAATATGAATCCCTCTTCAAAACCCTCCATGAAAGAACCCCCGTGGATTCTACGTGAAGCATACCCATCCAAAATTATTCAGGACTCAGCCCATTAGTCATAGCATGAACCACACACAATAAAAAAATTAATATAGCATGGAGGTATTATTTTGTGGTTACATTATTTTATAGTGATTCAATTTTCATTTATATAGTTTTTTAATCTCAAATAACATAGACCATTCCACAAAACCCCAAAATTGATACATGATCTATCTCCAATAAAAAATTTAAATTATTGGTCCACCAAGATTCTGCTCCAAAACACACTAAATCACCCGAGCCATCTCCAAAACATTTAAATACCTATAAAAACATCCTATAAATTTAAGAAATAAAAAGAATATCTGAATTAAAATTTTTACAAAACCCCTTCCTCAAATGAAAAAATTCCATTATCATATGAATTTGACATCTGATAATGATGTGGTTTATTTAACAGTTTCTCCCAAAAATAGTTTATCTTCCTATAAAATTGATCTTATTGGAGAAAGGCTATTATTTATCACATATGAAATAATTATAACCACCAAATATATAGTTAATTTAAATGGGGTTATATAGTGTTGAATCAATGGTTCGAAATATGATTCCATATTTCATACTACATCTTCCTCGTTGAAATGGAGATTTAGATAATAACATTGATGATAATAGAACTAAAAAAATATCCTATAAATCAATAAACACTATAATTTATTGATAAAATTTGATTTCCTAACAACCTTCAACAAATGAGATTTAATTTATTTATATAGATTCTTTTATATCACTTCTATTGATACCTTAAACTCATAATGCTAAACTATGAAATAGAATACAAAATCATTGAACATCATCTATCAACATTGAGAAACAAAATATAATAAATTTACCTTTACCCGTATAAATAAAATTTAATGAAATATTTACCTCAACAAACCACATATTTATATCTATATTAGATACATTTCCCCAAATATCACAATTCCTTGATTCTGGAATGAAGAATGTATCATGATATAAGAATCATAGACCTAATTGTTAACCTTATGACAGTAAACTGGTGAATTTAGTTTCACCTATCTAATATATGTTTTAGAAGGATTATTTTAAATATCCATCCCTATAACAATACACATGGACAATTAATCCAACAAAATGAAATTTATGAATGAATAATTGTAATTTATCTCAGTTCCCAATATTCTCTTGTCGTAATGAGATTAGAAATCCTGAATAATAAATAAATTATACCTATCACTATACCCCATAATGAAAATCATTCTAATTAGTAAATTCAATAAATATATGTCGTTTTAATTATATCATAAATTTATCAAAACTCCTTTATCTTAGATGGTATCCATTGCTGACAATATATCAAGGCTAAAATAATACTATTTTATTATAAAACATATTAATTCATCACATGTACATAACACTAACTGTTATCCTAACTCGTAATTATAATTCTAAACCACTCCACCATGATATTTTTCCATTATAACCCCTCTTAATCAGGTTTTTAAAATTATTGTATCTCTTGAAGACTACCTCCTATAGGCTATGTGCTTGGGACTACAACCGTGGATAAAAAAAATTGATCAAGGAAGACACTCAAAAATAAGAATAATATTGAATGAACCAGTAATATATTGTATTCTATAATATAAACAGGTTCATACTCTTCATGCAAATTTTAAACCAGAATATATCTTTATATACAAAAATACAAAAAATAACGGCATATCATATAGGCTCTAGAAACATGTGTGAACAAATGAAGCTATTAGGATCCTAAAAGATCACCAAATAACTCTTATATATCAATTAGAATAGAATATATATATATATATATGTATGTATGTGTGCGTATTTAGATGATAATATAGGTGTATCTTGTAGCCACCTCCCTAGTTTCCCTATTGAAAATGTAAAATAATCGTACTAGTACCCTAGTTATTAAATGAAATAATCCACAAAATATATATAATAGGTCAGTTATCACACATATGCGTCAATAAACAATCAAAACAATTTTCCAAAAAAGTGTAGTAACAAAATATAAAATGAAAATATTTATATATATATGAAAACAACTCCATACCCACTACCACGTTTAACTAGTTATCCTTTCAACAGAATGAATAATATCATGGTGCCACCATCATTTCCATAACCATGTGACCACATCAAATATATAACTATATATCCAAATCTAATGACTACAAACATTATACACACACCATATCACCATATACCAAAACCTCTCTAGTTTAATATAAAAATCATTAAGAGTATCAATTTAGGCCATTTTTTATACTCATATCTACACATCGTGCATCAAAATATCGAATTCAAGGCCCAAAGCGTTAGATAATTTACTCACTCCATTGGAGTAGGAATACAATGGGGGAGTGTATAAGGATCAACCATGTGAAAATACAGTGTAAATTTTCATTCACCAGATGTAGGGAGACAAATCAATGGAGGATCATACCATCAACGAGGTTTTACATGGAATTTACATTCAATGTGGAATGTAATTAACTGATTGAGTTGATCAATAAGTTGGAGGCGTGATGGGATAACTAAGTAAGAGTTTGTAAGCCTCATGGGTGGTGGATGGGTATCCCAATGATTTATTGGATCTTATTATTGGCCCCCCTACTGTCCAACAACAGGAAGAATGAAATGAGGTTCTTAATATTGTCAACCTATGGAATGTAATTATTCACATTGAGGAATAATTTTTTGGGGAATCAATTTTGATTATTTTACCACCAATGAATACAGATAAGATGACTAAGGGACTACTACTTAGGGTAAAATTATGGAGAAGACTGAGTGGATAAACAATAAATATCTTTTTTTGGTAAGAGGTTTCAATGCAAGAAAATAAAAATGAAAGATTACAACCAAACATGGGAAAAAAGTCTTATAGGTTCAAGGATCATATGAAATATGACATATTTATTAGTAAATTATCATCATTGGAAAATCTTTAACATTAATGTTTCAAGTATGATCAAATTTACCTTTTACAGTTCATACCGTTCCTATGGTTTTTGTTGGTTTCAATTTTTTATCTGAATGTGTTCTCACTTATCCCAGATTACTGTTTGAAAAATGAAAATATTATTTTAGGTGTAGCCCATTCTATATATAGAAGTAAAATCATTGATAAGGGAGTATTTATTCATACATGTTACATACATAATAGATGTTGGGGGAAGAATCCCAACCCAAATCCTCATATGAGCATTGGTACGTATACCTAAATTGAGTGGTTTTAGAAAATAAATAACAAAAAAAATCAGGTATGTGTAATATTCCACCCAATCCCAATATATGGATAAAATCACATATTCCGTGAATCTATTACTAAAAAATAAAGAAGTCACATCATCAAATCACTCACACATATACATATTCATCCATAGATGAAAAAAATTAAACTAAAAAGACAATGTATAGCTATAAAATAAAAATTTAGAATACCCCATTATATAACATATTTTACAATTTCAAATTTTTTCATTATTAGACAAATCACTATTGTAATGACTAATTATTTTATCCATATATATTTTATACCATCCATCCCATTCCCTATACATTATTATAATTTTCTACTAAAATATATCCACCAAATTATTCAATTGTTTAGAAAATAAACTACCAAAATTTCCAATATAATATTACTATACTCATTTTCGGTCAACTATGATAAGAACCCCCACATCATCTTAAGAAAATATTCATGACATCTATTCCTCATATTTCACAATGAAATCTATTTTATTTTCTCATCAATCCAGACAATGATATAAAAATATATTTATAAACACCAATCTAATGTCAGGACCATAAATATGTTTTATGATATATAAATCATTTAATATAATCTATGATACATTGAAAAATAGAATTTTTTTATTATAACCATCAAATTTATGTACAATATCTTTCATTAAAAAATATGTATTAAAATATAAATTTAGTCATATCTAATTCATTATTTTATGGAATTGATTTTTAAAATACAATTTTCATGAGGAATATAAGTAATAAACAATTTATAAATCATATTATCATTTATATAAATCAATTAATAGAAACTGAAAATGAAATATTATAGAAATTTAATTTATAATAGATAAAAATATATTTTATTTTATTCTAATAATCTTGTCCATTACCTTTATTTGGATATTTATAACTATCCACCTACTCATAACACAAGAAATATAATTCCACATTCAGAGAAAATAAATTATATAAGTGATATTGAATCCCCCACCTCGATGGATAAATCAATGAAATTATTTAAATTACATTAGGAAACTCTCATTAAGAACCAATAATATATCAAGGATATAATAAAAAGAATTAAAATACCCCGTAACATCTATAACATAGAAAAAAACTCTACTGTTGAAAAATTTACACTATAATAGCATTTATAATATTGAATAAATGAAGAAAAATAATAATATGTAAAGAACAACACCCTATACTGAGGGATTTTGATCATGTAAATCAATGGAATAAAGAAGAAGAAGTAATGACAAATCAGAACCAATGTCTGAGAAATCGGAACCTAGGATTTGATATTGATTATAGAAACCATATTTAATCATTTGAGAGATAAAATAATTATTTCAAAAACAAAACATTGGTAATCATGGTTTCATGGAGGATATCATAATACAATGGTGGTATGAATCTTGAATCATGTCATGATCTACCTAACTATTTTGTAATTAAAAACATTTAAAAAATTTATAACAAATGAAAATGTTGGTGAAGTGGGGAAAATAATTCCATAATTATAAATGTCTAATAAATCTTGAGAAAATATAAATCATCCACCTAGAACCAGGGAAACCATAGATAAATAACATGATGTAGTTCCAATCAACTTGTTAATAAAAAACTAGCCAATAATCCTCCAAACCATAGTGAATCCCACTACACAATAAAGAAAAAGACAACGAAAAAAGGATCCACAGACATAAATAGTATATAACATAAATATCAGGGGTTAGACTCAATGCCAGAATAAAATAATGCTTGCCACAACATATTCCTTCAATGTGAGAATAAACCATCACCCCACTCTAGCATCATAAGGACATTGTTCACTGTGAATTTCTAACCTTCATAACTTGATCTGAACTTCATGGTAAAATTTATACCAGAATTATATCTCCCCTATCCAATTGTGTCCTCAACACGAACAACTCCTAATATAAACAATGTAGGGGAGGATAATTTTTCATCTATAAAAGAACATTATTATATTATCATTTTTTTAAACTAATATTTAAATAATATTCTATAGTGATTTAGGGTAATATTAATATCTATTTTTGGGAGGTTAAATCACCCATAATATTTTAGATATAAAAACTAATAGTTAATAATTATATTTTACATAATGATGGTAAGTAATATATTTTATATATTTTATGAAAAAGTATTATTGTATATTTTATAATAAACTATGTTTCAATTAATTTATTAATGTAGTAAATAATAGTGTCAGTTAATAGTGATAAAGAACATTGTTTTAACAATTCCTTTTTATTTTTCCTTAAGAATTATTATTTTAAATTTACTGAATTACATAATTATATTTTATTATTTATTATTTATGAAAAAATTTGTTTAAATAATTGATTTTGTCAATGAGGATTGAAATGATAAAATAACAAATAAATTATATAATTAAATTTATTTATTTATCCAAATACTTTTTAATAAATGATTATCTATATTTTTCCACATAATACTTCTATCATGCTTCCAAAAACCAATTCACCCACTCCAACAGTTTGTATCTAATAAAACTGGCACTCCATCAAATTTTCATTCTTACATTATTAAATAATTTATGTTATGACAACATAGAGGGAATATCTTGTATCTTATTCTATTTTATCTTTATTACAGAGTTCATTAATGGATTATTGACATAAAATTACAGATTGTAATTGGTTAATATTGGTTTACTCTCCCATAAAATGTGGTTTATGATATTTTTCAATCATCCATCCTAGACTCAAAAAACTGAAAAATATTTAATAAGGTCAATAACTTCAATTTAATTAAATTATTATTTGAAAAAATAAATATTTATTGATTTTTAAATGGGGTATTAGATATATCATGTATAAAATTAGTATAGACATTATTAATGTTGTTGTGGGATGTTTAGGAATTATTTTTTATTCCAATTTATTGTTTTTTAATTTATTATATTTTTATAATTATTTTATTAGATATTGAGGAGTATTGATTTCAAAGTTAAAAACCCTAGAATTATTATTACATTTAAATTTAATTTAAAAAATATTTTAGGAATAATAATGTTGCAAAAAATATAATTGTTATTTAATATAAATGTTATGTGTTACATATAATTATTATTCATAATATTATAAATATGTACTATAATATTGCAAAAAATGTGGATGTATTTATTTGGGATATAAGAAAATTGACATTTTCTATGAATCACGGGTTAGAGGGGAGCCCAAAGGATTATAATGATGATAATTATATTTCTAGTCATTATTTAAGGCATTATTATTATTTTATGGATATTATTAAATTTATAAAATAATGAATAAGTTTTTACCATTTTTATTGTCATAATAAAAATTTATATGTAGTGGAAGCCTAACTCATATGGTGATGATAAATTATCATGAAATAATTCATGGATTTTTTTAATAATATCCATCCCAAAAAAATACATGTCACAATATAATTCTTAACTCTCAATGGGGTTTTGTTTCAAAAAATTATTTATTTATGTTAATAAATATTTTTTTGATGTTAGTATTCATTGTAGATATTGATTTTAGGATGATATATTTTTGATGTTTTTTTGTAATTTTTTAAGAATCGATGACAACTGTAGATGGTTGTTAATTTCACAATCTACTATAGTATCATGATGATTTTGTGAAGTTCATGAAATTTATATAATTTATAAAAAAATTCCAGATAGATAATATTTGTGAGAAACTGTTATGGAAAAAACTGAGTGGAAACATTAGAGAATATCACATAAGGGATGAATATGTTTGATGAAAAAAATAAAGAAATTGATTATGATTTTTATTATCAGAAAAAATTACCAATTTTTTTTCATCACTTATAATTATGCAAAAATAATTATCAATATAATTTAAATACTTATGAAAGATATTTTGAACTAACATAACGATTTTTTAGAGGAATCGTTTCACAACTCTATATAATTATTCTTTTGTATCAAGATGTATCTAGAATAAAAAATATCTTTTTCCCAATGATGATGTGGAATTTAATACTGTGAATATCATGTATATTCTACAAAAGAAAATTCAATAATTTTATGTGTCTCAAAGATTTATATATTTAGTAATGGAAAATATTTTAGTTTGAAATATGTATTAAAATATTTGAAGAATCCATATTATGGAAAAATTAGTTTAGAAGTCTATTACAGAATTTGTACAAATATGTTAATTTTGAAATGGAAACATATTAATAATATAATATTTCCTTCAAAATGTAGAATTAAATAGTTTCAAGATCAATTTTTTTTTTAAAATATATTGAGTTTATAAAATATTAATAAAAACTATATGAAGAATAAAGAATGTTGAAATCATGTTTTTCTAGAATATAATTCAAAGATAATTATATATATAAGGATTATAAAGAATTATGTTCAAGTTCTTAGTGTTTATGATTATTTCAGATAATGTTAATTTCTTCTAGTAGAAGAATGACTAAAATGGTTATTCCAATTTGGGAGGATGTTAAATTCTAGGATCAAATTCATAACATGTATCGAAATGGTAGTTTTTTGAATAATAATAGTTGAAGTAGAATAAGAGTATATAATAAGGTAAATTTTAGAGACTATTAGTTGAATTTGAAGTTGAAGTGGTATGACCCATATAATTGAGAAGAAACGAAATAGATTGTGAAAATATGATCTAAAATATCATAGTACTATAGAATATATAACCAGTATATATCATATTAATCTAAATTCAATATTACAATCCTCAAAAGTATTTCACTACTACCTATGATTAAAGAAAATTATTGGTAGGATGCAAATGTTAACCTAATTTTACAAGATCCTAATGACATGGACTAATATTTTGTGGAGTAAGAGTATTAATTTTAATATTTTAAAATATCCCTCATATGATATATATAATAATAAATAATGTATGATTTAATCCAAAATTTGAAAATTGAATAATGTTGACTGACTGTGAAATGAATAAATATTATTTTTACTGGAAATAATGAAATTCAGAAATTATTTGTGAATATGTTTTCTCATTTTAGGGATGATCTATGTGAATTTATGTGTACAAAATGTGATGTACTGGGAAAAATTAGTGATTGATGATACTATCCGAGAAGAACCTACATATATCATAATTACATAGAGACGTGTACATAATTAGAATTTGACCATATAATTTAATAATATCATTTTATCATGGTAAAGGGATAATTCCTTTCAAAATTTTGGACAATTCCATTTGACTCAATTATGGATGTGAGATAATATACCCCCATATTATTTAAATCAAAATTTTGAACTATTGAATGGAATCTAAATCATTAATTTTTAAAATGAATTAGAATAATATAATAAAAAGATACATTGTAAAATAATAAAAAAATATTGATATATTTTTCAATGATGGAATCATAATGAAACAAGTTTATTCTTGAGTTCATTAATTTAATGATTCAATGAGTAATAGAGATTTATTGATTCTAAATATGTTATTCCTTATAAATTTAAATACTAATTTTTCTGATGAATATCAAAATATGTGATTATATTAAATTTTAGGGAGTAAATAATATATTTTCCATGATGGGGTAGATTTTTTTCAATTATAAAAAGCGGTAAATTCATTATGAAGAACATATTGAATGATAGTTATCTATTAAGAAATTGATTACATGGTTAGGTATGATTTTATATTATTTATTATTCTTTTGGGTGTAATTTTGAACACATACCTTTAGAATCCACATTATAATACTAGTTAATAATCATATTATTTATCATAAAATGATCATAGAAGTGATACAGTCACCCATATTGAAATAAAACCTACAAAAATTACCATATGTTTTGACATATATACTTTATATCTTGTATGAAGTGTTTTTTTGTCACTTTTTTAAATGATATCAATTCATCCTAATACATATTGAGGTATTTGATTGAAAATTAAAATGTTTTTTTAAATATATGTATCCTTAATCCCCCACAACCAATCAATGTGACTACAATCAACCATTGGGAAAAACAATCCATATCATAGTGTAGGTTTCTTACCCTGAGCGAATCCATTGGGTTTCTAGTTTAATTTTTATTTCAATATATAAAGTGTTGATTGAAAAACAATTTCTAGATACATCATAAGGAGAACATGGATGATTTTCCTATCAACACAGATATAGATGTTATTTCTCCAAATAATCCATATAATATGTATAATAATAGGGTAATGATATTAAGGGTGATCAAAATATAGTGATAGGGGAGAGAAGACACAAATTTAATTTATGGTAATCAATGTGGTGATATTTCAAAAAAATGAACACATAACCAAAAAATTAAATATTGTTTTTAGTCAATGATGGTAATGAGTTCATTAAAAAACAACATTAAGAGTAAAATAACATAAATAAATTGAATAATAATCTATCTCTTCATGTTTTCAATTATTTATTATAGTTCTATATTTATTTTGTGAAAAAAATAGAGAGAGGTGGACAAAAATTTTCATGAAGAAAAATCATATCAAAATCAATAAAACTAATAACACACTGATAAATATTTATGAGTAAAAAGAAATTTTTTTCTTTTTAATAATGTTATATTATAAATATCTAAATATGAATTACAATTGACATGTAATAAAAAGTATAATAAAATAAACAATAGTTATGAAAATATCAATGCACTAGTTGTAACTCATTAATTTATCTTTAATATGAATAAATATTAATTAGAGATAATGGTTTAATGGGTGAAGGATCTCATAATTTATAAATATAAAATGATTAATATTCATGAACAAAAAATTTTATATATTTAGATAGATTATAAATAATTATTTTGATAAGTCTAGGATTAAAAAATATCCTTAAACACAATATATCTTAAGTTGGGTGTTAAACGAAAGAATTAAGTAGTTACTGAAGAAAAATATTCCCATACTATAGAGATAACATGGTGTACTAAAAATGATTCTGATAAGACACATTTTTCAAAAAACATTAATTTTATTGAAAAAATATAGAAACCATCTATATATAAATCCAATATATAAACACATAATAAACTTAACCCAAAATATAGAAGAAATTTCATTGAAGGTGTTTTCTATTGAATATATTATTTTATAATTTTGATTTTAAACTTATACTGATGGAGAAATTATTTTTAACAATCATGATATTATCATACATATATTATAAAAATATTTTGAAAAGTGGCTACCCTAGTTGTTCTAAAAATAACTATCTTTCTATATGAAAATAAAAAAGTATTATTTTTACTTATTTTGACTCAAATGAAAAATGAAAGTCTTACTCACTATTATCCATGTTGTGTGAATATTAAGAACAATGAATAATATTATTTGAATTGACATGAAATTAGTTAGATGAAAATGTTTTTGAATATTAGGTTTTGATGAAGTCAAGGGAAATCCTCTTCTTTTCATGAATTTAGATTTAGGATGATGAATATATTAAAAGTCAACAGATTTAAAAATATAAATTAACTCATTTTAAATTTATATTATATTTTTAAATATAATTGTGTTATTTTTAATATACCAAACAATCATAATTCATATTCACTTTAAGAATAAAGTCCACGAAATGAAATAAAAAATGGAAATGAGACGTCATTTTAATTTTTTGAAACAAATTTCATCAAATTATATATAGAATATGATAGAAAAATATGTCAAGAAAAATAATTTACTCATATAATATAATGGTAAAGGCCACATCATGGATAATTTAATAAAATATATGAAGTTTAATTTACAAATAAATAATGTTCCTCCACTAGAAAAATTAAATGATACACATGAAGTATTTATTTCATTGGTTGAAGATTAAAGTGTTGAAGAATTTAAATTCCAATAATTTTTTAAGATGAAGTAATGAAAGTGTTTAGGAAAAGTCTAGTAAAATATCTAAAAATTTATTGAATAATCAATTTAGTATAATGACCATATATTTGATATTATACAATAAGGAATATAAATAGATTAGTCATAAAAATAATTAATGTTATATTTATAGTGTTGTTAAAAAAATACCACATGAGGAGAAATATTAAAAAAGGAATAAGACCTTGGTACCAAAGGATGTTTATGTTTTCGAAAGTCAATGTTGAAGAAAAAACTAATAACATGAACAAAGATGAAGCTTAATTGAAAGGATTTTAGTGGTATTGTAGAAATTACCAACCTTATTTCACTATATAATTAGTAGTGTAAGCCTCGTGTTAGTTTCATATATATATATATATATATATATATATATATATATATATATTAAAAATTGATTTTATTGTGTTTGAAATCAATTGGAATAAAAAGGAGGAGCATACTAGGAATGTATAATGGAAATACGAGATATAAATCAAGGAGTGATTTAATTTATATTATTTTAACTCATTAAAATTAATCAATTGATATCATAAATTAATTTTTGGATTTCATTTTTATGAATGACCATCCATGATGAAGATTATAAAGAACAAATCAATTTATGAGGAGAGAAGTTTATCAAAAAAATTATATTATTATCCATTACATATCATAAATATTGGATAGTTTCGTATTTTTTTATTAACGGGCTATATAAATAACATCTTCATATCATCTTAATAAATGAATACATTTTCAATTATACAGTATATATGAATTATTTTATGACAATTGGAATGTAACATGAAATATGACATATAATCTTGTGTTTTAATTTAATTAATCTCTATTTTGAGTTGAGTATAGTACATAATCAGATATTTTTAAAATCATTGTAAGAAGTTGTTTAATTTTACTTTTAATATTTTGTTATTTATTAAAACCATTAATTTATAATTAAGTCCTAATATTTTTTAAACTAGGATAACTCATTTCGAAATATAATTTATTATCTGAGTGAAAATTACAATAGTAAATATGATTACATATTTTATCATAAGTTAATCAATTATTATCTAATAGAAGGGAAATAATATGTTTCATCAATTGTGATTAAATATATATGTATGTATGATTATCTCATTCTTCATGAATTTTGGATTTGTTATAAATAATAATGATATAAGATGATTGATGTTGTTAAAATAATTACATTGTTCTAACTATGTCATTTATGTGTTTTGACTAGTAAATCCAAATGGACGGGTTCAATACCATAATAGATTACGAAAATGATGGTTGTATTTGCCTTTAATAATTTAGACTCACTATATTTGTTGGTTTGTATGGATTACTAAATTAAGATGATTACCCTCATGTGGAATTATGAGATATTCAGGGAGTGGATGTTTAACATGGGTGGTGATAAAAATATTAGTGAAATATAAAACTACTAATTTAAAAGTCATGATTCTGGAAATATGAAATGGGAGGATAATATTTTGAATAATTAAATATTATTTTTTCTAGATGCATGATGATTGATTTTATGGATTATTGGGATGATATCATTTATTTTTAAAAATACATATTTCAGTAGGAGTTAAATATGATTATTTTTGAAAATAAATTTCAATACTAATCAATTACCAGTATTAACGATTGAGGAAAACAATATCTACTATAGTATATTGATGAGATTGAGAATATGGGGAGATATCTAAAATAGAAGAAATTTTTTTAAATAGATTTTTTTTATGAATTAAATGAAAGGATTAATATAACATGTTATTACATGACTATGAGGATGTACATGGTTTATGAGTTGAATCAATAGGGTTCAAGATCAATTATGTGTATCTTAACAACTATCATATATATATATATATATATATATATATTACAACTATAATTATAGATGATTTTTCTTCTAAAAGGAATATTTGGTACTTTAATGATGATATCAAATTATAAAATCCAAAATTTGCCTAACAGAACCAAATGGAAGATTCAGTTATTATGAAGATTTATTTAGAATTATAAGTACATTGTTACGTTAGAAAATGTTCAAGATAATATATATAAAAACATGGATGTTTTAAAATATATTTTAAAAAAAACTCTATAAGTTGACTTATAATGAATTTGATGTAATTGATAATTGAATATAATTCAGTACAAAATGTAGTGTCAGAAAGGTATTTCTATTGAAGGTAAAATGTGGAATGAGTTACTATGAATTCCAAAAATAGTTTTTTATGAATCCTGATAGCAGAAAAGGGATTATATGCGAATAACATATGATTTCCATTTCTATATGATTATAAATAGTTTTTATATTAAAATTTGTTTTATAACTCCATATTTTATTTCAAATATTAAAATTTTAGTCGAAATATTTTAAAAATGAGGATAATAAAAGTTTAAAATATGATTATTGAAACTAATGAAACATAATAACAATGAATTATTCCATGGATGTTCATAATGGATAAAATTGTTTAGGCTTATGAGAATATTGTTTTTTAAGGAATGTTTTATGTGGTAGCAGATGTTTTGGATGTTGGGTAATCTTGGATTCATTTTTGATGATATATAATGAAGAATGATGTCGATTCCTAGATGTGAAAGAATAACTGGAAGAAACATTACATTCATAATATAAATTTTTTAGGATAACTTGGCTATATAATTTTTATTTGATTCAACTAATGGGGTGTTCATTCTTGTGGGACTATGTACTTCAAATGGTAAGGATCTTGTCCCCCAAAATTCCTACATTCCAAATTAGAGTGTCCTTCACCTTCAAGATTGATGATGATGACTCGTTCTTTAGAACAAGAAGATGGAATATAGGATATTCATTCAATGGATTCCTCCATGAATTTTATCATATAGTATATGTCTACCATGAATCTCTAAGACTTGTTTATAAATTTCATTAATTTAACCAACTTTGTCTATATATCATTTAATTATAATTCATACTATCAGTATAAGGAATATCCAATTTTATACGAGTTGATGAAAACTATGGGCATGGTTGGAATTTCAAAATATCATCCCTAGATAGGATTAGAAAATATTATACCCAGGGAAAAAGGAATCCATATCCCAAAACCAGATCTATTATGTGGTTACCATGATTCAATGTATTCATATTTTGTAATTCATCTTAGTCTATTCACCTAGCCAGTCCTCTAATCATCACATAAGGTGGATCATATTAGCCATATTTGATATCTAACACTCATCACACATTCCATCTTATATTGGACACATAATACTTAGAATTATCACACCTAACACATCATGTTATTATTATAGAAGGTAAGAATATTGTTCTTATCACCTGGATATAGAATAAAAATATAAAAATGTCATTATATATAATTTTCATACTCATTACATAATGCTTCTAATACTAGTAAATTGAGGTATCATATTAGGCTCATCACCCACAATGTGGTATAAGGGATATAATTCTTGTCTTTTATTATTCTTTGGATCATCACCAATGGTTGTGTTTTTAATGCAAGAGGCATAGGTTATATAAAATGTGTCAAGTGGGTATGGTATAGAATATAATTATAATTTATCATCTTAAATCCTTTTAATAGTCCATTGAGGATATACCCATATACTATCATGAAATTTGGGGAGACCACATTTATAGTGTGTAGTGTGGATAGTTTCACATATTCTCATCACGTATGGGTAATTGATAAGTTAACATAATATGATGGTTCCAAATCCCATTGGTGAATTGGGGATTGTTTAGTGAGGTGCACTGTATACTCTCAGAAGATGATGATGCAATATAAAAACCTACCAATGATGAAGATATTGAATTATAGTGATGTTGTCAATTTAACCTCAAAGTGTAATCTAGCATACCCATTTAGAAGACTTCCATCAATACCCATATAGTCAAACATATATAGTTTAAATTTTTTTGATATGAAAACCACATGATGTTTGACATCATGGTGTAAGGATGATCATGTCGAAAATGGGGATATACCTAGGGTGGGTGTTAATCATTGAGTATTCTCATAATATTGTTGGTCTTCTCACACTTAACAAATGAGTAATCTCTCACTCACCAAAATGGTCAATGTGGGATCACCCCACATGACATCCTATTTGGGACACATTGGGAAAACCAATATTTTATTGATGTGTGGTATGTAATTTAATCTTGTAGTTCCATTTCACATGACTTTGAATGTTTGGAATGTATATGACTTTCATGAAGATAAAACACATGTATCATCATTATATTTTTCCAATAACTGAAAAATTCGAGGAGAGAATTATACATGAATCTTTTATGTGTTTAGGTAGGGGAACGATGAGTGCATGAATTTTTTAATCGCATGTTCAAGGAAAATTCGACCACTACACAGGTGTTGATGGAGGTAAAATTGTATGGATAACAGACTTCTAAAGTATAATATAGAAGGAGCGACATGATATTTATAATTATAGTGATTAAATGTTAAAGAATCAATATAGATCATAATTACAACTAAAGGCTTGGGTATAATGGTTTAAGATAGTGGTTGTGAATTTATATTTCATATTTATGGATCAAATGGACATGAAGACTATTAAAAATGAACTTTAACGTAATTTTTTTATGGATGAAGCACCATATGGATATCCCCACAGTTTGGTTCATGATAGTGTGAAATTATGTGAATAGATGGAGATTCAGAAGTAATAGGTTACAACACAAGTATATATCCTCAATTGAGTGGGAATGGTTTCCTGTATATTCTAGTGTTACATGAAACTTTTAACAAAATTAATGGTTGGTTTTTATTAATATGTATATCATTGACGAATGTTTTGTGAAATAACCCCAAACATAAGTAAATATGATTAATAAGCCTTGTGACTTATTTCATACATGTTTGTCAACTCCAGGAATCTATATGGGACTCTTGTTTCATGATTTTTATAATGAATATGTTTTTTGAGATTAGAGTAAAACCATTATACATTTTTGAATTTTACAAAAAATTGATTGATTTTGTATTTATAGACATTTTATCACATGGAAGGAAATATCTCAATGATATATTACTCACTCACTCCAAAGGTACTGTCTAATGAAAATATGATAGAAACATAATATTTTGACACTAGTTCATAGAAATTGAGTTACTTATTATTATTGGTTTCACTTGTTTGATTTTATCTTGACATTTTATGGGGAATTTACCATTTATGACTCCATTCATTTACATGAAAAAGTTTCATAAATTTTCATCAGTAAAAATTGTATAGAAGATGATAAACTCATCACCTATCACATCATTATTTTTACATTGGGCTATTTTCATATGTAGTTAGTCATTAAAAAGTTTTCTAATCAAACTAAATCATGATTCAAATCTCAATAAATACAATCCTAGATAATGCAGTGTGAATTTGTATTGGAGATAAAACTATGATAAAAATAGTGATGTTTAGAAATTTATGTTCTATCACACACAACTAACCAATGATTCATTGAAATAAATTGCATTGTTTTAGAATATTGGGGTTCACCATTAGCTCTAAGATGGTTATGGGTCCCTGTTATGGATCATGAATATTATCAAAGGAGTGAAGATATCTCTTTTTTAAAAAATGTAATTCTCCCACGAACCAATTTTTTTGCAAAACCTTATTTTCTCATAACTCCACATTACATGAAATAACCTATATCCTACTTCTATACATGAATTTAATTCATTTTATCTATTAACCATGGATTCTAAGATATAGATAACAATTTCATGAAATTGTCTAATATTATTCAAAATAGATTTTAATATTATCTCACATACTACAGAAATGGTTGGACATTCTATTAGTGTAGTTTCTTCTTCCATGAGAATATAAATGTATGACATCCTATGATAACCTAGTCATTAGACTCCAATAGTGGAATTTGGAATTACATAGTCTTCTCTTGGAGGTTAAAATGAGTAATATTTAAGAAAACAACATCCACTATATAGTTTCAGTTTTTATGATGATGTTAATTTTCCATGCTTGGACATTGAAAAGGAATGTCATTTTTTTATTAATACTGCATACAAGTCCACAACCACTGAGATGTTATAATACATAGTTGGGGTTTCAACTAGTCTTTAGGCATACCTCCCTATATGAACGTGGCATCCAAATAGTAGTTGGGGTATATGATAGTACAATGGGGATTCACAACATAATATCATTCATTTAAATTATAGTAAAAATAAAAAAGTTACATCCATAAAACAAAAATCCTTTAGAGAATGTATAAGAAGATAAAAGAAAAGAAACAAAAATTAATATAGAAACTAATAGTTATATAGACTAACTAGACAACCTCCTAGAATATAATATATACAAGATAATCAAAAAATTAAAAAATAAATAAATAGGGAACTACTACATACCCATATTGGATCTATTCTAAGGCATACCTCCCAATCTTGCTACCTCGGTACTCTATCAAGCCTAAATCCAAAATTAGTGAAGTCTTCCCAGCTACCCAATTTTCATTGATTCTTGATTATTAAATGTTTTCAAATAATTATTGCATAAATAACTTGGTTTCATATATAACCAATAAATATAGCATATAATAAATTAAAATTATTAGTATAATAAATAATGAAAATACATTAGCCACAATTACAAATTAGTTTAAACCCTTGACTTATTGTATGAATAACAACATTATTAGAAACATAATTTTTCCATTTTTATGGTTTATTATGTATTTTTATAAAACTATTTCAACCATTAATCTTACCAATAGTAATATGGTTTTGACCTAAACACCAGATCCTTTTAAGTATCCAATTTAATCCCTATAATATCATGACTAACTAATGTATCTATGAAACATTTACATGGTATATAATATTTCTACTATAAAATATATTCCCTAAGTGGTGACCCTATATGATCAATATTCAGTGATTTTCATAGATGTAACCTAGTATGTTATCCGGGACATTCCATGCTCATCGAAAATCAGAATTGAACACCATAAAATCATCATAATAATTCCAATATCCTAAGGCATCATTGTTGAACCCTGGGAGGTCATCCTGGGAAACACATTGTAATTTGGCACCACAACTAATTCTAGAAAGGTAAAATTTAGCAATGTTGAGTAATATAGCATCATTATTTAACCACATGTGCTCATTTAAATCATTCAATAGTCATTAGGTTCAATTTCTAACCCCTAACAAGATATTTAGGGAAATCTATAGTCATAACGAATCATCATTATTCTAAATGAGTTCATCATGTGGTCCCCATAATCATAAAGAATCACTGTTAATTCCACCATTCTTTGGTTAAATTAGAACTAGTATAGTAATCCAAAATACATATAATAATTAGAAAACCAATAGGAAATTATAATTAAAGAGGTAAGTGATGGAAGATGCCTCCAATAGTAATAAAATGTTCCAATATCAATTACCATCATGGTTATTCAAAGGAGAGATATGGGAAATAAGAAAGTTAAAAATGGACTCTCTCTCTCAATACAACCCCCCACAAAGAAACAATCATACACAAAAATGAAGAACCTAAACAAACAAAAAATAAAACCATGGCCACATTTCCAGGTCTAACCTTGGGATCATGTTATCAGTCACTACCCACTTTGAATTTTTTTTGATTTAATCTGATGATCATGTTATTAATTTGTTGGACCATATTTGTACATATCAATTATTTGAGATTTAATACTTTGACTGCCTAGTCAATCCATGAATGGAATTTACCAGTTTTTCTAAGATGCTTAACCACTCATTCCTTAATCATATGCTCTCTAAGACACTCAAGAAATCCATTTAACATTAATAAATTTCCAATAATAAAATTTATTTATGGTGAAACTTAGGTATGATCGTATTGATCCTCGATTCTCAAAAAAAAATCACCAAACTAACTCATGAAAATTTAATTCCCACTAAAATTAATAGATTTTATATACATGGTTTATTATAATCTCTCCACCATAACAATTTTCAAATTAAATAATAATTTTGGAATATTCAACTATAAATACTAAGCTATTAATTTCAAAAATACTTTCACAATTCAAAGAATTATACATTTGAGAAAAAACTATTACATTACGAAACAATAAAGATATTCATTAATATGTATTAAAAATTGATCCATCATTTATCACCATCATATAACATAAAGACATAAGTTTCAATTTATTTTCTATCCCAATGCTCTTGAGTTTTATAAAAACTATTCATCCTCCATATGTTGATTCCCACTATATTCCATAGCTAATATCTGCGAATCTGGATCCATGATGAAACCAACTAATAGAATCTCTTAAAAAAACAATTTCATAATAGTATAATGACCACATAAATATGGATTCCATATAACCAATGACTTGAATATAAGAAAACATTGATCAAAATATATTATTTCCTATCATTTTTAATTTTGAAACAAATATGATGAGTGTCCACTTCCCATGAATAGGGACCAAATATGCCGACCTTTATTTAGAAAGCTATAACGAATCCATATAACTCCTCTATAATAATATATATGGGAAATCAAAAAAATAATACAAAATTCCAATTAATTAGTAAGAATTTAATACAAGAAACCTCTTCACCTTGTTTAGTCACATGATTCACCTATTAATCAATCCACAATTCATGGTTTACCACCTAAAAATTTCACAAATCATGGTTCAACATATTTATCACCATAATATCACTTAATGTCCATCCTATGTATGAAACCTATGTACAAAATTCTACTCATATCACATAATAACTACAAGAATGGTATTTCCAATGAGACTAAATAAAATCAAATTAACATTATCATTAGAAACAAAACTCAATATCGACCATCCAAAAATAGATCCTATCACTCTATGGACCCAACCTACACATGGTTCACGTATCTAAGGACTAAAATCCATCCATTATTATATATAATTATTGGTCTTGGGATTCCCACTCATACATGAGTACAAATATGAAATAGAAATCTTCACATGTTTCTAGATAATAGAAACAACATCCTATACATCCTCCAAAATATAATCAGGAATTAGGGTAACACTTTTCAATATTCCATGGTCTACTCCTATTCATACGAATTTACTTATCCCAATCCTCTATGGAATCCTCAATTGGTTTCTTCACATATGTGACTCTCTCCAAAACCAACATCCATCTATCCTATCAAAACCATGAAAGTATCAACCTATATTATTTATTCCAAAATAGTCAATACTTTTATGATTCCCTCTACCACATAGAAAGATATCTAATCATCTTTATGGATTCAGTAAATTATAACCATTGTTTATTATCTATATTCTATGGGTTACATTATTCCACTCACTGATTCAAAATCTAATAATTTTTTTTCATATGAAATGTTCTATACCATGATCTCATAAAAAAGGTGTATGGTCATATACCACTTGATGAACTATTTAAATCACACCAAAATATCCATATCACATAATATCAATGCTCTTTCTCTAAACCCCCTAACCATTTTCAATAGTATATAAAATGGTCATCCAATAAAACACATGGAATTAATCATCCAAATTAGTTCTCAATATTATTTCATGTTCCGTATCATTATAACCCACCATCGTGGAATAATTAAAAATTAATAATGGTCTATCCACACTATTCATTTGGACCCCATACCACATATAAAAGAGACAATGATATACCTCACACTAATTGATATCTCAAAACAAAAAATTGATAAAAATCTATTGCACTCAAGGTTATTTCATCATGAAATATCATCGAAAAATCATGCCTATACCATATCTACAATAACACCAAGTGTATACTAATCACTGGTAAAAAAATACTTGTTTCATATATATTCCAAAAAAATAATGCATTATAATTTTTATCCCATATTCAATATAACATAATATTCATGAATCTCAAACAAAAGAACCTCTCAATGAGTCTTATATCTATGGAACTAAAAGACTTGGTCCAGGTAATAATATGGGTTTTCCTAACATATAAATCACATTACATTCCTTCCATATCACACCACTCACCTAACCAATTTTTCATATACAAATCATTTTATCTCTCACCTAACCCTTGGGTAGTATGTCATGAAAAAAATATTCCATTGAAGAGACATATATATTTCAGTTTATAACACCATATGTCAAATACTACTCTAAACATCCCACTCTAGAGTTTACATGTCCCATATAAAAAATAATTCCCAAATAACTGAATGTGGTGGGATTTATCCTCACTAGGAATCCATATGTGGGATAACCCCTAAACAATTCAATTCTCATGTCGATCGATATAATAAAATATCATTTTCATACATAGAAATTATATAATATTATGTGAATATCATATAAAATATAAAAACCCTGAGAACTATAATAGTTTATTTCCATTAGAATCATAGGATATAATCATCAAATATGGTGAAAGATCTTTATAATCCCCCATAATTATCTTTTAATATATTAATCCCATTTTTCAAAACATACCAAGAACATTATTTGAAATCACGGGGAGTAAACTTTATAATGGGTGAGCTTAGATACACAGTAATGGTAAAAAAATATCTATATAAGGTCATATGAATGAATAATATGACTATATGTTTATTTGATTATAAACATAACTTCCCAATATCACAACCAACCTTTCATGGGTCATAAAATATTATTCCTGTGATTAGTATTTTTCATTTACAAAATATTGTCCATGAAGGTGAGAAATCATCCAAAATAAATCATTAACCATATTGTAATGTATTTAAAGTGTAGAACCATAATAAATATTAAAAACAATTTAATTTGTCAATGTAATCTACAATAAAAAATTATTATAGTGGATCATGACATATCATTTTTTCCCATTGTGGATTAGGATGCACCTCTTTCCCATAGAGGATCAATAAAATCTTGTTTCCCATAGGAGATGAACACAGAAGAGTTTCTCATAGTGGATAAAAAAATTTGTGTCCCATATATGAACAAGATTAACGGCTGATTTCATATTTTAATCAAATGAGATGTAACATTTTCATCCAACGGATTAGTGGGAGATATAGGTCAAACTCATAATTTTTATTAATGAAAACATTTTCCTTTATAATAAAACCTCAATACATTGTTACAACATAACCCCCATGACCTAATAAATATCTAACATATGTGTTCCACAAGATCGTAAAAAAATTATCATATCAGAACACATGAAATTAAATGGGATTCATAAAATATTATTCATAAAATTAATTTTATAAAATAATGGTGTCTAATCATTTAGTAATCTCATCAAAGAGTAACCCACAAAAAATGTGGGATTCTTAGTTTAACCTATGGAAGATAAATGAGTTTCATAATAAACAATTCAGCATAAACATAAACACTTTTGAGAAATAATAAGAATCATAACCTTGAATCATATCCCCTCTAAATAAAAAATAACATTTATTGATATCGTATTATATGTGAAATTATTTTTAAGAAATATAACATTAAATATTTCTTGATTGAAATATCCTTTCTCAAAAAACCACTTTTTTTAAAAAAATGTCTCTAAAACATTTTGGAAAAAATATACATTGAAAATAATTATTAAAACCTATTAAGGATTCATAAAAATCAGTTAATGAATTTCACGATGAAAAAATCCTATCCAATTTAAAACTTTTTTTATTAAATAAAAAATTTTGAAAACATTGATAGAAAAAATGGATTTAGAATATAAAAAAAATTTAGTAAAAATTTTATTTTTATTAAAAAATCATTATTGAACACTTTAGTGCATAATAGAATAGAAAATGAATTGATATCATATATACTCATGAAATAACTAGAGTAAAATAAGATTGATGGATTTATTGAGTGATAGATCATAAAATTTCATAATTTTATAGAAAAATCATTGACAATCTCAATAAATGATGTGATTGTAACATAAAACTATTCCCATTTTGGAAAATTTGAATCAAAATCCCCATGAAATATTATCATTAATTGAAACACATGATCTCGTGAAAATGGATATTTTGATGTATCAGACCTAGATTCCACTCAATGTTTCCCTAATCCTGGTTGGATACATCCCCTCAGGAATTCCACCTTATACGCCAGAAGTTAATAAATAGAAGAACAGGCCTACATTGTCTCGTTGGAGAGAATATTCCCTCATAAAAATAATTTGTATCATTGTTTAGAAACAATAATAGGTAAATAGATAACTATTGTTTAAATTGATGTAAAAGATAAAGAATACAATAAAAACATTGAAACAATAATCAATCATAGTGGAAGAAATGTAGAAATAAAAAACAATACAAGAAAATGATAATAATAATCCTTGATGAAAACTAAATCATATATCAAATATGAATATATTTTATTTCTTGTCTATAAAAAATAGAAAAATCATTATACTTCGATATATGGAATACATTCTAATAAAATAATCAAAAGGAATCCAATAAATATCCAAAATTCAAAGATCTATCTCGGTCAAATTCTTTCAAGATCTATACTAATGTAATAAATCATGATTAGGTGTCCAAAGCAGGATTCTTACCCTTTTCAAGTCATTCATAGATGGTATATCCAGGAATAATAAAAGAAAACTAGATAGGATGTGAAATAAATCTCAGCACACAACCACTAAAGGCATATATACCATCCTTTTTGTGAATGGAAAATTAATTGTTCATTGGTATATATAAATGTAAAGTAGTATAGAAATGTAAATACCCCTATAACCCTTTCTTCCTCAGTGGTTTTCAAAACATTGAACCAATTAATTAATTAATTATAGATAAGTTTATAATATTTTGAGTAAGAGGATCCCTGTTATCTAATAATATTATTATTAATAGAGGATAAAATGTAATAACTAAGGAATACTATTTGTAATAGTAATATTAATAGTGGATCTAGGGTAATATCCAAGGATTCCATTATGAAGATAATAATTAAGTGGATAAAAGGTAATAACCAAGGAATCAATGACCTCAGGTTTGAACTCAGTAATATGTTCCAGCATGACCCTAATGAATCTATATACAATCTAAGGGCATCGCCCGAGGCATTTAGCTGAATATAATTGCAACCAAATTCAAGGATCTCATTCGAGTGTACTATTGGGTTAAGAAATACCCATAGAAATGTTGTGTATCTAGGATGAAACGAGTCTGAAGACCACATCTCACTCAATAGATTGCGTCTAGGATATAGCTGTTTCCATTAGAGGAGAGGGGAGCCCAAAATGTCATCTTAGGAATCCACATATTGATAATATAAGTGTTCCAAGGTGGTCATCTCTAATGTAAATCACCTCCTTGAATAGGAATGGAGTTCTTTAGGTGATCAAGTCATTTCCTCATGAATACAAGGATGGATCGATTATTACCACTCATATAAATGTAAATTGGTCCATTAAAAATGGGAACCATATACTTTATTGTTCCAATAAATTATTCCTTGTATAGAAAATGCAGTTTAATATTTTAAAAGGCTTAATCAATTTCCTCTCATAATATTTATAAATAATACGTGGGACATTAAACCATTTTGATTTTTAATTATTTAGTCATTAATTAGATTAACTATTATTCCCTCCATTAAAAATGTCATGGTTTTCTATAGATATGAATCCATGTAAATTAAATTATAACATTTATCAAGGCCAAGTGATATCTTTAGATACAATTTCAAATTAAATTTTAAAGGGTATTTTAATTAGTTGGAAAAAATACATCATAAGACTTAATTGATAATATTTAAAATCATTACCTTTAATATGTTCAAGTCAATGATGTTGTAAATTGTAAAACAAAAGGTCACCAAAAACCATGAAAGTAATAACCAAGGGAACAATCAACATGAGGTGGATAGCGTTGAGGTCTCAAACTCCAATGGTATGATTATACTATATAAATAGTTAAATATAATATAAGAATATGGATTATAAGAAAGGAATATGAATTTAAATATGAGACACTTGATGAAATTATCTGGCATACAAGGATAACAAATTATAAAAATATGAAACATGAGGGATAATTCATATACCGCATACCTTAATCTCAAAAAACACACCTCATCTAGTATTTTATGAAATATGATAAATGTATCAATTCCATAAAAATAGGGCATATATTCTTTAATCAATACTGCATCATTTAAGAGAATAAAAACATTGAACGAATTATGATGAATAGACTACATACTGAGACACATGTACGAGACAAATGATGATCAATTCAGACTTCAGATGAAGTGACATGATCAAAACCTATAAGAAGGGGATTTGGGAACTCAAAAGTGAAGAACAAGGGATATCTACTACAAAAAATAATATTAAATATTGAGTGTGAGTATAAATGAAATTATAAGAAATTTATAAGTTTTTCATAATAAAAATAGGGAAGCATGGGTTGGCTACATGGTTGGTCAAATTGTGTGGTAACCATGTCAGTAAAACTTATTAAAGAGTGAACCCAAATGATTAGGTCACATGGTTTGAAAACATGGGTGCCCACAACAATAATCACATATTATAAATGTATATGAATTTTTAATGGCCTTGTGCCTAAGGATAAATGGTTTCCCTAAGACACAATACTCTTATGCCGCACATTCATTCCACATATTGTTATGTAAACCGTACTAACTGAATTTTATGGCTCAAATAACTATTTGGCCAGTCAATTTATTCGACTAGTCATTACTGGAAGAGTTAATCAATCCTTAGAAACCCCTGTAACCTCCATGATGAAATAAGACATCCCAAATAGGTCTAAAATAATGATTTAGACTGAATTTTTAAATTATTAGAACATGAGTGAAAAAATAGGTTCCTATAGTCTTCACCTATAAGGTAAATCATCCGCGATTTCAGCTTTCCAGGGTGGAGGAACACCGTCTAAGAACAACTATAGCCACTATGCATGCAGATCAGCATCCCTCTCCCAAGTATCATCTAATGGATGGCCATGAAAACAAATAAACGATACTAAAGTGATAGACTGTCCTTGAAGTGCCTTTGTGCTTTGGTTAATGATGCATAATGGATACTAAAAACATATGAATCAATATCTATCTCAATCCCATTAATATAAAAAATGTGATATGGGTCAAAATGTTAATGGAGAAGCTATAAAAAGTGGAAGATGTCATGAATGGCATGGAACCTCTTAGGCAATGGAACCCTATAGGAAATGGGCCCGACTCTATCAATAATATCATATTAATTGAAAAGGTGTTGTGATATATTCCCTTTTCTCTATATCTATCTATTCCCTATTTTGGTATATTATTGTAACAAAACGCGATCCTGAAATTCATTCTCTAGAGGTCATCGATGGATATTAGAATAATATTTTTGGATATACTAAGAATTAGACATATGATTTGGGATCGATTAAACCTTCTCTGAAGTCACCTATATAAAATGAGTACCTTGAAATGCTCTCTCACCTACCTGTAACCATCACAATGGTGAACGATATGGCATACCATACATGTAATCATAGGGATCCTTCTAAATTTTCACATGAAATCTATTATTATTGGTGAACTAGATGATAAAGATATGCCTCTCCTAATTACCACTAAAATAGAGTATGAATGATCAAATCATGTCATATAACACATTTATCATCTATTCAGACTAGTCATTGTTCTGATAGTGAAATGTTGTTCTTGGAACCACCTATGAACCCATAGAAATCTATAACAGCTTTTAGAACTATGATATGATATATGAATCTTTATCTGAATAAAAATAATGATGGAACCCATGTATGCATATGATATAAAGGAAATACATTATGCCTTTATCATAGATTGTGAACATCTCTCAGATGGGAAGGAAGTTGGTTAGTTTCATCAGTCTTTTAATGAATATCCAAATAGTGTCACTGCCTTGATGTGCCTCTGTAATTAGAAAAAACATCCATATATACATCCATTCATTTTCACATTGGGACCGTTATTGGATTTAAAAATCATGTTTTTTAAGGTTCTTTTTCTTCACCTATAGATCAGAGTAATACCATGTGACAAAACCTTTTATCTAACATTTCACTCATGAACATCAATTATTCTATCACATATTTTGATACTTCTTGATGATTCATATATGAAATTATCAATGATAACAGTGAAACTCTAACATTAGTTCATCTATCATATCTTTTGGATCCAAGAAAAATTCATTTATACATGGGATTACACCTCCACCCATAGACAAATCGGGAGGTATTACTCTCCAGAAATGACCTCCCAGAGAACTACAAACTAATGCCTTGAAAACAATATTATCATCACACTATTAAAGAGGGGATATGTTACTATCAATGTTGTTATAGAAAACTGATCACGAATCGTATGAGACATGGGAGGTGGTTCCTATCTAGAAATGATCTCCTAGAGAACAAAAAACTAATGCTTTGAAAACAATATTATCTGCACTCTATTATAGAGGGAAGAGATAACTGTATATTCTGTAATAGAATACTGATCATGAGTCCCATGAAACTCTAGATACATCTTATAAAATATTGAAATCAATTTCTAATCATCAATTATATTTCATATGATCTATTCCCAAGTGTTTTGAATTATCACATCTACAACTACATTTCCCCATCTAGGTGTATAGGAATGATAAAAATCTAAGGAATAATGGTATAAAACCCATATTCTCTATCTAAGATTCATGTTACAAATTTTAATGAAATAATTGAGGTTCTTATTCTAGATATACACAACAAATTCCTCACCCATCAGATAATGTCTCTCATAACATAATGCATGGAAAACTTTTTCTAGATCGATGTCATGTTCTAGGTAATTGCTCCCCTGAAAACTCAAATTTTTAGATCTATATATAAGGAATTTATCCTCCTACATCGAACTACTCTCAGCTGGATTCCAGATGAAAGACATAACAATGTATATCCTCTTCCCGGTTGTGGAAGATTTTGAATAGTTTTGAAAGAATCCTCTTATTTAGCAGCAAACATGTTTTTTTCATGATTTTAACATTAATATCATAACACCCTTTTTCCCTAACCAGTATACTGTAAGAAATATGTGAGATGTATTATTTGAAACATCAAGAATAACTAGGAATACCTATGAAACATTGTATGTGTAAAAAATTATTATAAATCTCTCAGGAAACCAATGAACTCACCTTATCTGTTCAATAGATAATCTTAATTTTGAGATAATATATCCCAATAAGTGAAATCTTTCAACCCAGAAGTGGAAATTATATTGAATTAAATAATAGGGATGGTCTATTTTTGTATTCTATAGTATCCCATGATGTAAAAAATGTTTGGTCAAAGTAATAGAATACATCAATAAGTAATCCAAAAAGACCACAACAAAAGAACATCAATAGGGATGTACATATAACTATGTCCCAAAAAATAGGGAGTCCTATAAGCATATCACCCTAGAGTAGATACACACCTTTTATTCCATGTAGTAGGGTTCATGGAAAAAACACTCGAATATTATTTTTATCATATGATCATGAACATTAAACATCTCAAATCATAGGTAATTTTCATATCCCACCATCCACTTCAAGGAAGAAACAATCATCTAACTATGACAACCACTTATCCCAGAAAGTGGATCCAATTTCTCATTATAATTCTTCCAAGAATAATCTTGATCCAACATGATTAGAGAATCAGGAGTCATTTTATGATCTATCTATAGTTAATACTAAAATATTTTGTGTCTTAATATGATTATCTATAGTAGCTGAAAATATTATCCTCCAATTAGAAAATTATGGGAGTAGTAGCATTGATTTCAAAGGTAACTTTTAGAAACATACCTACAAATTCTTGCTTCATGTCATCATTTTTTCCAATCCTGATATCATATCTCGTTGTGATATCAATAGAAACACTTTTTATGGATTTAAAATAATGGAGAATTAAGTTCAACCCCTTTCTAAAATTGAACCTAGTGGTCCTCCCCAAGATGGAGTTCGATGATAAATTTATATATGTATTATTTTTTTCATTATCAAGAGAATTCTCCCATTGGAAATGAAAATATTAGGAAACCGTCTTATCGTGAGGAAAATGTGAATACAAGGACAGTCATGTCTAATTCCATATCACTGGCAGGTGGAGTTCCTTCTAAACTAGTAAAAACCCAATGTAATAGTATTTATCTTAAATTCACATGGGCCACTTTCCTACCATTGCAACTAATGAAATCCCTATCACTCTTAATTCCCTTTAGTAAATAACAAGGATGTGTATAGTTCAGTTTGACTAGGTAGATGATATTCCTGAAAAATATGGTGAAGATATGATAAATATTTAAGAATCAGTTGGTAAATGATTACATACCATTTATGTTCTTTCCTTTAGACACTGATCAATATATCCATTTAGAATATTTTATAAATTGAATTATCCTCAAAAAATGGAAAAATATTTGTCACATAAAAGAAAATGTATAAACTTACAATGAGTATCAATGTTATGTCCAGGATTTAGAAGGGTTACAATAAAAAATTTATCTAGCATCCATTTGTATTTCACGACACCCAATGATTGAGAAATAATAATAAAACCTTCAATGTGAAAGCCTTGGAACATTAATTATGTTGCAAAAACTTAGCTCAGATACCCCATTTGGTTTTCTTAATAGAGGATGGGGTTTACATAGAGAATTAAATTTCACTACACATCCTATCCAGAAACTACATCCAATGATTATATACTGAAATATCATAGCCCCATTCCATCTAAAAATTATAATTTTTCCCTAACTAATGATATTATAAACAAGAATATAACCTTACCAACTCAAACCGAAATCGATTCATAATATAACTTATTGCCGAGAGACTTGTTCATAAAGAATATGTGAATTTTTTATCAATCCTATGAATTTGAAAATTTCAGTCATTAGATAGCACAAATGTCAAAAACGGAACAAAGTTATTTCAAAATTGGCAATTTAACTATTTTTTTAATGTTTCACACATCCCATGTTCGAACAAAAATCCATAAAATAAAATGAGAAGCTACAATAATACTAGCCCCTGATGATCTGAATCAACTTATCCTAATATTAGGGGGGATTTTTTAACTCAACCCTCATGTTTATAAAACTCATCCCAAAGGGTTGTGATTGTATAATAGGAAATTATAAATACATTGGGGAGGTGGACCATTTTACCCTTACAATCACCTCCTAAGAGGGAATATGTTTTCTCCCAATTTTGGAAAATGCATCAATGTGATTCTTCCAATTTCATGAAATCATGTGATATATTATCCTAATTGGGTAAATTAAGAAGAATTCGATCTAAATATTCCAATTTTATTACTATCCAATGAATATTTTCCATAGAATCATCCAAGGATAGGAAAATACTTTTTGTATGATGTAGATGGAGATAGTATTGCAATGACACTGGTAGATTTCCAGCAATACATTTTTCATTTGAGAATTTCCTTAATGTTTTAATTCAAAATATTCTAGTACATGAGTCTAATTAAATGGAGTGGGAATAGAATGTAAAAATCCATAATGTGGTATAGACATAAACAATTCAAGAAGATGTATGTAGTAAAAACCCGTGGT